>PVIC010011776.1:0-40937 GCA_004025085.1 Thryonomys swinderianus | reverse complement strand
CTTATTAGTATATCCTCCAGGTGTCTCCATTTGCACCTAAATGGATCGATCTTGTCATTCTTTATGGTAGAGTAATACTCCATTTTATAAAAAAACCACATCTTCTTTATCCACTCTCCAGTTGATGGACATTTGGGTTGTTTCCAAGATTGAGCTATCACGAACTGAGCTGCTATGAACAAGGGTGTACATCTGTCTTTCCAATGTGAGTTTTTAAATTCTTTTGGGTATATTCCTAGCAGGGGATAGCCAGGTCAAATGGAACCCCTAGTCCTAGTTTTCTGAGAAATCTCCACACAGATCTCCACAATGGTTGCATAAGTCTGCAATCCCACCAACAGTGGAGAAGGGTTCCTTTCTCCCCACAGCCACGCCAGCACTTATCATTGGTTGATTTTGTATCCATTCGCTTTTAAGGTGACTTCTCTGGGAATGGACCAAATCAAGTCACAGGGTCTAAGACCCTCTTGGAAGGATAGGATTGAAAAATGACACCATAGCTAGATGTGGTGGCTCATACCTATAATCTCGGCACTTGGGAGGCAGAGGCAAGAGGATTGCCAGGATTTCAAAGCTAGTTTGGGCTACATTGTGAGCTCAGGACCAGATGGAATTACAGAGCAAGACATCACTTCAAAAAGCTAAAACAAAACAAAAGGAAAAATGCATTTCTGAGAGTGAGATGAGGGACCAGCACTTGGAGAAACTTTCCCATGAGGTTCTAACGTGTGGGCAGAGTGGAGAATCAGAGCTTTGGAACAGCCTGTCTCCAGCTTTCATGGGCGTGTCATCTCCAGGATGTTAGAGTGCAGCTGTGACCCAGCAGGGCCGCAGCAGGGCTGACACGCATGCGCATAATGAGCTCCAGGTGCTGCTGCTAGTCCCCCACCCCACCCCCGCCACTGTGTTGCAAGACTGGGGCCTCAGGCAGCTGGCTCTGCTGTCAGAAGCCACAGGTCCTCAGACACCTGAGCCGCAGATGTCCATCTGGAGCCGTCTGTGCTCACTCATATCAGCAGCAAGACTGCGGTGTGTGGGTGCCTCGGCCTGAGAATTCGGTTCCCCTCAGATGGGTCATCCTAAAGGCCGACTGTCACGTTTCTCTCCCAGGGAGCAGAGACTGGTGTTCTTGGTGAGGATCTGAACACTGTGCCATGAACGTACGGTCTCAGTGTGGGCAACTGTCATGCTGGGAGCTGGACAGCGGCTGGAGCTTTTCCTTACGCTTTGGGCGCTTTCCACCGCAGCCATTTCAGCAGGCAGGTGGCAGGGGCGGACTGGGTCACCAGCGCGGGCTCGTCCAGCAGTCGTGGCGGCTCTCTGAGGGGCCTCCGACTGCGCAGTCAGAGCTGGGATTCTGGCCACGCGATGGTGACTGGCTGCAGCTGGCTGCTGCCTCTGTGAGCTGCTCAGTGTCCTGTTCCGTTCACACTGTGAGCTCAATTCCTGTACCACGCTGTGCACAAGCTTGAATTTTGTTGTGGGAAATTAAGAGTCATTAGGTAAGATAATCCATGTAGAGAGATTAACGTTCTGCCTCATACATAGGAAAGAACCATTAATGTCATATATGTTAATGATAACAGAAAGAGGAAGAGAGGAGAAATGGGAAGGAGGAAATAGGGGAGGGGAGGAGAAACCAGGACGCTGACAGGGGCAACGTTGGGGGGACTTTCTATCAAAAGAGTTGCCTGGAGCCCTCTTACACAGTAAGAGTGGCCACCTGAGACCCAAGAAGGTGCCAGCTCCGGACAGAGTGAACAAAGCACGTGTAAACTCTGAGGAAGCGGTGGGGCCGCCATATTGGAGGGACTGGAAGGTGCAAGGGGTTGGCTTGCAGTGGCTGAGGAGCACGTCAGGAAAGAACCTGGTGCAGAGCGTGTGTGACCCAGTCATCCAGGGCTTTCTGAGCTAGAGCCAGCAAGGACCATTTAACACTTGGCACTCAGAGTGGAAAGAAACCATTGCTAGCCCAGTCTTTCCCTCAGACAAGGCCTCTGAGTGATTTATTTGCCTGCCCTGCACTAGAACTTCTGGAATTTGAGGAAGAGACTTAGGAGAGGAAATGCGTTCCTCTTTGAAAAATTAGGACAAGGTGAAATTTGTCCTAGGAAGTAGGGCTTTCATCTCCCCCATGAGAGCCTCTTCCTGGGAGGCTCACAGGGTTGCTCCATTCCTCTTTGGCTACAGAGCCTGCTTAGGAGTAGCAGAGACAGTACAATGGTGAAAGGGAACTTCCCCATTGCAGGGCTCCACTCCTGGTGTGGTTCTAGCTCTCCAGGCCGGCTGTTCTCCTCTCTGCGACTGGACAGGGCTGGCTGACTTGATCTCCTGGTGAAGCTGTTTCATCATAGTCTAACAGGTGTGAACATCCCTGTCTGAACAGCTGGTATTATTCTTAGAATCTTGTTCAGGTTCTTAAGAGAGATTGGTATTAAAAGGCAACATTCATGCTTGTCATTATCTTGGTTAAGTTTTAATATGAGACAAGTACAAGTATCATCTCCACGTATTGTGAAGAATTGGAAACAGAAGCTGTATTTTTTGAGATTTGTGATTACAAGTGCCGAACATTTCAGCTGCAGTTGGGTAAGGCAAAGAAATGAGAATTTCTTTATGCAAATAGTAATTTCACCTATTTTTTTTAAAAAGGCACACATTTCCTCTCCTAAGAGGAAAAAATTTGCATAAAAGAGACCAAGGAGGAAGGATTCAGGAACGGTGGGATCCAGGATCTTAATGATGTCATCAGGACCCAGCTTCATTCTCTTGTCTGTTTTTCCTTCTGTTGGCGGCACTAGAAGCTTCAATTTTATACTTTCTAAGTCTCAAATATGAGGTGTGATAAAAATATATGGTGAATGTTTAAATTAAAAAGTTTATAGGCTGGGGGCTGGAGATTCTGGTGCCTGCCTCACAAGTGCAAGGTCCTGAGTTCGATCCTGGTAACCACATACAATAATAATGGGTGTGGTGACTCACACCCACCAGCCATCAATACCACATACCACAGTGCTGGGTGTGGTGGCTCACGCCTGTAATCCCAGCACTTGGGAGGCAGAGGCAGGAGGATTGCTGAGTTCCAGGCTTGTCTGGGCTACATAGTGATCTGAGGGCCAGCCTAAACTACAAAGCGAGACCCTGTCTCAAGAAAAATAAAAAAAGTTTACAGGCTGGGTATTTGGCTCAGTGATTCTGGAGCCTGCCTTACAAGTGCAAGGCCATGAGTTCAATTCCTGGTACCAAAAAAGCAAAACAAAACAAAAATTAAAAAATTTATTATAGCAAAAGACACATTGTTATAATCTTTCAAAATACTCCCCCTTGCTTCAAACACATGTATTCTGTTCTTGGCACTTTCTGAAGCAGTTCAGTTCTAAAAATCTGAAGTTCAGTTCTAAAATTTTGATGAATATTTTCATAATTATAACAAAACATGTGAATGTAGTTGCTGAGTGCCATCCAGCAGAAAGGTGGGGTTGTAAAAACATGGTGTGTCTTCATCTACCTTGTTTATGCAAATTTGGCTCTTCCCCAAAGTCAAAATGACCATAAAAGGTCAGTGGTTTGAATGGACTCATGACATCAAGATAGCTATGGCAAGGTAACTAAAGACCCATGAAAGAGGACTCCCAGAACTGCTTCAGCAAGTTCCATGAACACTGGGATGGTCTATTTGAAGGAAGGTGGAGTATCATAAAGGGGATTAATGGCAATATATCTTTTACTGTAATACATTTTTAAAATTTAAACATTCTGTGTCATTTTCGATCATACCATGGCCAGTAAAAGACACCTTTTCCACCTTAAGCTTTCATCTCAAATTCCAGAACTGAGTGCCTTTGGTGTAACGTGAGTTAGGAGCCATGCTGTTCATACCCTGTGGCTGAGGAAATGGAAAATGCCAGTTAGGTTACGTGCTCAGCTTACAGTTAGGGGTAGAATAACTGGAAGAAAAGTCATTCATTTTTATCTTGAGAAGAATTAATGCTGCACAGGCAAAGAGACCAAGGGAGAAGGCATCTACTTCCACAAGTTTATACAGTGTATGTACATTTATATCCTCAGTACGTGTCAGGAACAAAACCCAAGTCAGACCCTATGGACTCTGAAGTCCAGAGTGCTTTTGCTGTTGCCACTCTGCCCCTGTGTGAAACTCTACTGAGTGTCCTTTGGGGCACACGACAGGCAGTGGGGTCAGAGCCTCCCCCTCCCCCACCGTGACTGATCTGCTTTCTCTCTGTCATTAACCCCTTCTCTTTCTCTCTCTCCTTGGAGAGAGATGGGGCTTCCTAAAGGGAGCAGAGTTAGATCAGAGGTTCCCTTCCCAGGAATGGTTACCATTTCCAAGTATTAATTCCTGCAGCACAAGAGGAGGACACAGAACTAAGAACCGATGGAGCTCTTGGGCATCACGGGAGATCTCAGAAGGAATCTCACTAAGCACTGACCCTCCTGAGAATGGGCAGGGACCCCAGAGGACCTTGCTTAGGACAGCTGGGGTTCTACTCCACAGTGTCTGGTCCTAACCAGCAATCTGAAGAATTCTGATACCAAGCTGAAGAGCCAGACTTGAAGAGATGTAGCCACAGACCAGTGCTTCCCAGTCTCCGTACCTGGATATTTGGGCTGGTAATTCACGTGTGTGTGTGTATGTGTTGGCAGCATCCTTGACCACTACGGAGTACTGTGGTCAAATTCCCTTTCCCCAGCTGGTGCAATTGAAGCATCTCCAGACACTGTCAGTTATCTCCTAGGAAAGTTCTGGAGGTACATGTATGGCTGTCCCATCACGTGGCTTGCACCACTGGGGGTACAGACAGACATCATTTTTATCAATATTTTTACTAATAAAGTTAATAAAAAGTTTATTAATGAACTGAACCTAGTTGTTTGAATTTGACTAATACTACTAAGTATAAATATTAATACTATTCCCAGTAGTTAAAATTATTAGAATAATTGGTACATTTATTTCATTAATTAAAATAAATTTATATTCATGAATTTCTTTAAAACCTTTTATACATAAAGACAGCTGATTCTTGTAGAGTATGCAAAAATGTCATAATGCACCTGGCTCTTTTTGTGGCCACAGCAGCACCAGTTTCTTTCAGATAGCCATGCATGAGTCACTGGGGATTCAAGACGACAGGATGATTGAATCAAATCAGATCTTCCCAGCAGCAAGACATATGCCTTTATGTCCCCATCAAGGACATGTTGATGTTTGAAAATGCACAAGGCCTCAAAATGATATTCAAGCAGAAAGCAAGGAATCACCAAAAAGCTCATAAATCGTGATGATGTTCATTTCTATATGTTTGCATAGTTTCTCTGATATCTTTTCCCATTGATTTCTATTCTGCACTATGGTCCAGTAATACACATAAGATGATTTCAGTTCTTTTGCATTTACTTAGGCATGCATTGGCTAGTACATGGTCCATTTTGGAGAAAGTTCCATGTGCTGCTGAGAATGATGTGTTCTCTGTTGTTGGATGGAGTACACTGTAGATAGCTATTAAGTCCATTTGTTCAAAGATTTGGCTCAACTCTGACATTACTTTGTTGATTTCTGAATCTAGTTGATCTGTCCATTTGTGACATTGAAGCCCTCACATTACATTTATGTTTACCTGATTTTTCATACTCATGTTTTATGAAGTTGCGTGCACTGGTATTTGATGGGTATATGTTTATAATTATCATTGCTTCCTGTTGAATCATCCCTTAGCCAGATGTGGTAGCACAGCAAGCTGAAAGGTCAACAATCAAAAATAAATAGCATTCCTGTAGAATGGAAGAGGGAAACCAAGAGAGGGAAACTTGGGGGAACAATCCTTTTCATAATAGCATGAAGAAAAATGCAGGAATTAACCAGACCATGTGTGCACTTCTCTTTAAAGTGAGTTCAAGATCACCTCCTGTGGGACGCTCTTGCTGCTTTTCTCGGCCACTCTCCACCCCAGGTCAGGCCCATCCTTTTCTCTCTGTGGGATTCTGTGGCCCCATGGTCAGAGGCTTGCAGGTGCATAACTGCAGCCCATACTTGGACATCAGTACACTTATACTCAGTGTAGCCAGATAGCTATGGATCAGTCTAGGTCTCAGTTTCTCTCCTTTGGAAAGGCGAAAGTTATCCTACCTAATAATTTTTTTTTCCTTAAGGTTAGATGAAACAGTTCACATAAGTAGATGTTCATTCTGATCTGAATTCCTAAGATGTTCTGAGCAAGTTTTCATCCTTGAAGGGAACTGCTTTAGTATGTCCTTCTTTGTGTATTTTTGAAAAGTTCAAGTCCAAATTCTCTGAGATTTAAGGTAAACTCTTAGCGTCAAGCTTCTGTACAAAGTAAGTTAAAAACACTTCTAGCATACAACGGCGCAGGGTCAACTTTTCAATTCCAGAAGGTACAGATGGGGATAGAGAGAAATGGGATTCGAGCTAGACCAAAACCCATCAGGGAAAATATTATGTCCTATAGTTCCATGTTGAGTATCCTGTGTGATTTGTGGCAAGATGGGAGCTCTAAATGGCACGAGTCACTCCACCATGTGGCACTGCTAACGGTTGTACCCCCATGGCTTCTCTGTTGAGCTTGCTTTGCTCTCTCCTTGCAGCTTTCTTCAGATGAACCATGTTCCTCGTTTTTCCACACTTCTAAAGTCTCCACTGCACCTTCGACTTCACAGTCACTGCTTTACAAACTGTCCTCTCAGGGTTGCACTTCTGAAATATGGGTGAGAGCCTCCCTGACCTGACAACTCTTGCATTCTGCATGTACCTACAACCAGCATCACATGGATGATATCAAGGTCCACTGCTAGTTGGAGCAGTAGCCAGGCTTCTTTCTTTCTTGAGTGTAGGGGGTGAGTACTCAGATTCTTGAACACTATGAACACAGTAGGGAGGAACAAGTTCCCTAGGCTGCTGTCACTTGGGACCAAGGAGGTCGGGGGCTCTCTTCCCAAAGCGAAGTCTTTCACCTTAGGCTACAAAGGATGGAGTCCTGCTTGTTCTTGTGATGCCTTCAGGTTCCCTCTTCTGTTATCCTGCTCCTTTTCTGGAAGTTGTCTCCTGCTCCTTCTCCGAAGGCTGCAAATTTACGGTCGTTTTCTTTCTGGCCAAACTCAAAACTTTGAAAATCATTCTACCGTGCTGCTAGTTCTTGACTTTCAAGGTACAGCTGACTAAAAGCCTCAAACAGTAGCTGTGCCACTGTCTCAATAGTGATTGCCTCAAAATTTCTTCACAAGATTAATTCACACACCACACTTCATCTCAGTCTTAGGCAGTCTTTGGACAGTAGTAAAATGCAGACAGATTTTTAGTCAGAGCATAGCACACATGATCCTTGCAGTCCTTGTTCCTAACTGAAACCCCCTGAGCCTGGTCTCCACCATCTGCATTTCTAACAGCATCTGGCCTTCTGAGCTCTGACCAGAATCTCCCATCCAGTTCAGCTTACAGCACTCTAGGATTTCTTCTTCAGCTGGCAACTCCACGCCTTTTCAAACTGTTTCCACAGGCCAATTGCAAAAGTTCCTGAATCACATGATGAGATACAGTTACAGCAATGTTCCCTCTCTTGGTACCAAAGTCTGTCTCAGATACTTCCTCACTGCTGAGCCAAAATACCCAACACTCACAATTAAAGGAAGAAGGGTTTATTTTAGCTCACAGTTTGTAGAAGTTTCAGTCCATAGATGGCTGGCTCTAAGGTAGACTGGACCGAGAGAGGGGCATCACAGAGGACAAACTGCTAATGGCATGGCATAGTATGGTATGGCATGCCAGGGAGAAAGAAACAGCAGCAACAGGAGAGAGCCTGCCTTTCTCTTTTATCCCAAAGAGGCTACAAATCTTTTGGGTGATGTCACCCATATTCACAGTGTGTTCACAGTATGTAAATCATTTAGGCCACGCCCAGAATTATGCTAATTTCTATCCATGGACTAATGTAGAACCACACATCCTTAATTCCTGTGTTACACACCCTAGATCCAGCCAGTTCTGAAAAAACTCTGCCTGTGAGTGCACAAGGCTTTAAGGGAACACTAGATATAACACTAGATAATAGCTCTACCACTGAGAAATATCCCAGGCTCCCTTTAAAAATTTTTATTTTACATTTTCAGTTTCTCATACTAGAGAAAAGATATGGTATTTACACATCTTTGACCTATTTATTTCACTTATGAGTATGTCTTCAAGGTACATCCATTTGAGTATGAATGTAAATAAGTCCTTGAATGTATGATAGACACTGTAAAATAGGAAATATCCTAAGGGAAATGGGGGTAGAGGCAAATAAGAAGGGGAAAGAAAAAATTGTGACAGTGAAAGAAAAATGGGAAACAAACTCATGTATATAGGGGGTGGGGAGTGGTAGGTTGGGTAGAAGAATGGGAAAAAATGAGAATTAAGTCAGGTCATATACAAATCCTCAATGTTAAATGTGATCATGTGTATATAAAATGTACCTATATCACAATAAAAATTTTAAAAATAGTTAAAGATCAGAAAGCAAAAAGAGCATGTATAAAGGGGGGAGGAGGTGTGGGTGGGTAGCGATATGGGTAAAAATGAAAATTAACTTGTGTCATATACTGGTACAAATTCCCCAATGTTATATGTGATTCTGAGATGTATATAACTTGTACCAATAAAGAATTCAATTTAAAAAAAAGAAAAAAATAAAGATAAAAAAATATTTTTGAGACAAGGTCTCACTAAATTGACTGGTCTGGGTTCAGAGTTTTAATCCTTCTGCCTGAACTTCCTGAGTAGCTGAGGTTTCAGATGTGTACTGCCTTGGTCAAGCCTTTGTGTCTCATTGTCCAGAGATTATGATGCTCTTAACTGTCTGGAATTACAGCATGTATCTTCTGCAAATCTCATTTGCATCTGTCTGTGAGTTTGGAAGAGCATGTGTTAAAAGTAAACCACACAGTGCACATGAATACCCTGCACAAAGCCATACTTAAATGTAGTTTTTTTTTTTTTTTTTTTTTTTGAGACAGGGTCTCACTTGGTAGTTCAGGCTGGCTCTGAGCTCACTATGTAGCCCAGGCAAGCCTCGAACTCAGCAATCCTCCTGTCTCTGCCTCCCAAGTGCTGGGATTACAAGCGTGAGCCACCACACCCAGCACTGTGCTATGTGGTATTGATTGCTGGTGGGCGTGAGTCTCCACGCCCAGCATTTTATGTGGTTTCCGAGGATTGAACTCAGGACCTTGCACTTGTGAGGCAGGCACCAAAACCACTGAGCTAACCCTCCAGCCCCTAAATGTAGTTTTTTGATTAATACTTTAAATCATACATTGTCACAAAAGCCCCAAATGCCTTGTGTAGCACTCGCTATTAATTAACTGGCTAATCTGTAAAAAATAATGAACAAGCAATCTTTATGAAATATTTTCTAAGCTTTTTCTTTGCCTGGAGAAAATTTTAATAGCTTGTGAATGCATAAGTTGTCATCCTGATGATGATTCTACCCATTTTAGGTCTCAGGTGTGTGTCTTTTGAAAGGCATTTATTTCACTGGGGTATTTGACTTATGAATGAGTATAGAGCACTGGGTTAATAAAAGGTTCCTACTGCAGGAGACTGAAATCTTGCTCATGCCCAAAACAGGCTGTAAGCAGTGCAGGCTCTAAAGAGTGAACCCCACAGTTGGCTTGTTTATAGAAATGAGTCCGGCCATAGTCTACATGCTGCTGTCAGAGTAACTCACACTCAAATTTCATTCCCACAACTAAAACCTTCTTAACTAGAAAGACAATGTTCTAATCACAACCATAGATTCTGTTTATTCTGTTGCTAATTCAAGAATATTTTGTCTTGTCCTTCATGAGGCTTGTTTACATGAATTTCCATAGAAACTGGTGACTGGGCACCCACGCACATAGACTGCACCTGCATATAGCTCGTCTTTACCTCGGTTGATTACCAATAAAATTCCATGGCTTGAACCAGACAGTACCTTTGTCATTTGCGCTGGCACTGGTCATCCTGGCACTGAACTTTGTGTGACTCTCAGTTCTGCCTTTTAATTATTTTTTTTTTCCCCTCAAGCCTTTCTTGTACAGTGGGTGGGAGACTGGATCTACTGCACAGGTTTCCAGTAACATTTCAGGGGGCCCCAGTATCCTACTATTTTGATTTTACAAGGAATTGGACTTAAACAAAATGTTTATACCCTTCTGTCAAAATCCATTTTATTAGTACTGCCCTTGTGTAGGGTTTACCTTGCTCCCCTTCATCTTAGGTCTCTGCTGTTGTAGAAACAGCAGTGTTAGCTTGACATAGAACTGTGAGATCGTTCCCAAGACAGGAGTTTTGCAAAGAGTCACCATTTCTCTGGTCTTCTGTTTTCGAACTGGCTGTCTTTGGCTAGAGAAACCAAGTCATTTTCTTTCTTTTGTTTTCTCTCCCCCCCACCCCAAGGCAAGTCCACAGGAGGTACTAGGTGTCTCCCACTTGACTTTGCCAGGGATCCTTGGTCAAGGGCCAAGGTCATGAACCCTTCTGAGGCCTGTGGCATTTTCAGGTATCTCTTGTAAACAATGCTGTGTCTGCAGCAAATGAATTCTCCACTGATAGAGGCTGATGGTGTGGAGCTAGTTTTGTTTTCTTCAGTTATCTGTTCTGGTTGGCATAGTAAGTTGTGTTGAATTATTTCCCACTTCTGTGCTTGTCTATATTAGTTTGAAATTTGGGTCTGTTAAAAATTGTTGTTGGTGCTTAGAATACATTTTAATATGATATGCAATTATCTCTCTGTCATGTTCATTTTGGTTTAATCATCTATTCTGTGTCATAATAGGGTAAGTCAGCAAAAGACGATGTCTTTTTTGGTAGAGAGTAGAATATTAAGGTATCTCACATACCTTTATAAATTATTTGTAATTCTAGGCAGCAAAACTACAAACTTTAGAAACAAATTGGATCTTTATTCTCTTGAGATGACTTGACAATTTAACATCTCTCTGCATGCCCAGATGGAATGTGGTTCAATTTTTCTTTTTCTCACTTTTATTGTTGTTTGGTGAATCGTGCAATTTTGATTCTTGCCTCTGGATTTTCATCTTCTCAATATAGTAGATCCTTAGTTTTTACAGATTTTTAAACTCATATAATTGAGTGCTTTTCTAGAGACCCTTAAGTTATTTGTAGTTTTACAAAATATTGGAATTGTACCATCTGTATCTACTGGAAAAGCTTGGCTTATGAGTGACTATAGAGCAGTAGATTAATAAAAGGTTCCTTTTTACAATGAATTTTATTTTAGGACCAATCAGACTTTAAAAATAACAACTTCAAAAGCTTCTCAGGCAATTATCATGATACAACTATAGCTATAAGTCAACTAGAATGTATCAAAATCTTTTTTTTTTTTTGAGACAGGGTCTCGCTTTATAGTTCTGGCTGGCTCTGAGCTCACTATGTAGTCCAGGCAAGCCTCGAACTCAGCAATCCTCCTGTCTCTGCCTCCCGAGTGCTGGGATTACAGGCGTGCACCACCACGCCCGGCACTGTGGTATGTGGTATTGATTGCTGGTGGGCGTGAGTCACCACACCCAGCATTGTATGTGGTTACCGGGGATTGAACTCAGGACCTTGTGCTTGCGAGGCAGCCACCAGAACCACTGAGCTAACCCTCCGGCCCACAAAATCTTTTTCATAAATCCTCAATTTAAGAGACTTGAATGGCTTCCCACTGTTTTTAAGATGATGAACATGCCCTTTAATACCCCCTAAATCAAAGCCTCTTCTGATGCCGCTCATTTTCTTTGCTTGTATCTTAGTCGCCAGTAGGTATCATGCTCCTTCTTTCCATGACCTTTGGATATCCTAAGCTGTCTTCAGCAACAAAAGTTGATTTTTTTTTTACTCCAAGGGACATTTGGCAGTGCTTGGGAGCACTGTTGTTTGTTACAACTGGGAAGGAGGTTCTACGGATGTCTACTGGGTAGAGGCCAGCGATGCTGTTCAACATGCTGTAGTGTACAGGACACAACAAAGGATTCTCCAACTCCAAATACCAGGAGCGCCCAAGTTGTTGCAGTTCTGCACAATATTTAATTAGCAGTTGATGAACATCATTAACAAATGCTGAAAATTCTTTTGTATTCTAATAGTGCAATAGTCAACAAGACAGATACGGAACTCTTCTATTCATTCACTCATCAATCGTCTTAAATCCTAACTATGGTATATGCAAACAATGCTGAGAAGAAGACACTGAAGCAGAGAAGGTGTAATTGTTGTCCTTGTGGCATTTAGAGGGTTACTGAGGGAATGGACAGCAGATAAAGACTCACCTAAATCTGAGTATGACTGGAAGAGCTTTAAGGAAGCCTGAGCACGAGTACTGGTGAGATTCCAACTTGCTAAGGGGTCAGGGAAGCTTTGTTAAGGAAACCTTGGTTGGGCAAAATTCTGACGAATATATAGGAGTGCAGAGATGTGAGCAGAGATGAATAGAGCTTTCTAGGCAAAGGAAACAGGATGTCCAGTTGGTTGGATTTAATCATCATACATTGTAAATATAACATTGGATTCTATAAACATGTTATTTTTTGTCAAATAAAAATTTGAAAAGAAAATAGGTACTGAGCTCCCTATTGAAGAGGTATTCGGTGTGCATGTGTGAGTGTGTGTCCCTGGAGATAGTGGGATGGACCAGCATACTGTGAAGAGACAAATGGTCATGCAGGTAGCAAGGAGCTGTGTGTGGAAGGAATGGTAGTGGGTGTGTGGGACCAGAGGAGGTGGCCTTCCTGGAGCAGGGGGAAGTGAGGAGAATATTGAGACTGGGGGCCTGTGACCATGAATCTTGATCAGATGAGGAGACCCCTGGACAGATGACTGGGCACAGAGGACACTAACCCCATTAGCAAATGAGCTGTCGATGAGTTCATAGCCAGAGGTCCTATCAGAAGGTGGTTGGGGTCTAGTGGGAGGTGCATGTCTTGGAAGGGTCTAACTTGTCCCTGGCTCTACCATCTCTGTCTCTTCCTTGTTCTCTGGGGACCCTGGCTACCAGGGTGTCTTCCTTGTTCTCTGGGGACCCTGGCTACCAGGAGGTGAGCAGCTTTTCCCTGCCATGTCTTCCACCATGATGCTTCTCCTCCCTGCAGACTGACACATTGGCACTGAGTGACTGTGAACAGAAACCTCTGAAATTGAGAGCCAAAATAAGTCTTTCCTCCCTGGCTGATTTTCTCAGGCATTTTATCCAGGGATGGAGAGAGAACAAATGCAGGGTTAATGCCTGTAGCATCAGAAAACTCAGCTCCTTTATTACCCAAGCTCCTTGAATTCTTTTGGGTCTTTCTGTGCCTGCCTGTCCGTCCCTTGCTGTCTGAAATAAGACTTATAATTTTCTATTAGTATTTTTATTGAGGGGTGAGAGAAGGAAGATGTAAAAAAGATACATGAGGTGCTTTTTGCAGGCAAATTTTCTCTCTACTTTGAAAAACTGAAATGCCCATGAACACTCACCCAATAGCATCCCATAGCCATTCAGACCATTCAGAGCATGGGTGTTGGTGCAGCGGTGGGAACGGACATCCTACTGTGCCTGGAAACTTCATAACAGTCCAAAGAGGGAAGACGCAAAGTCAGAGAGTGACCTCACATTATTATTGGTGACTCTCAGGCTTGCCCGGTAATGATGTCTTCATACTTTCCAGATAGCACTTACATACCATGTAGCAAGGTCTGTCAGTAAGAATCTGTTTAAAAGATGTTGCCACACATGTCAAGAGGAATTATTTTTTCAGGGAAGTTGTTATGTTTCATATTGCAGACAATTTGGAGGTATGGGTTTTGAATTACTGGACATGAGTGCAATACAAATGTAACTGTTTGGAGGCAATTTGAAGAAAAATGAAGTATGCTTGTACTGAGAGTTCAAGAACATCAAATACTCTTTATGAGATGGAGTTTGGGGAGAAAGTTCTCATGGAAATTATAGTCCAGAGACTGAATTTTACATTCTGGGTGAACTCTCAACTGTTAAGGGTAAATAGATATTCTAAAAGTCTTTCAACAGTAAAGGATTTCATTTTCTTTTTTTCCTTTTTTGTGGTACCGGGGGTTGAATCTTATGTGTGCATGTTTGCTAGCAAGTGCTCTGCTTCTGAGCTATACTCTCAGCCTTCAAAGATTTCTCCTTGCATTTTAGTATAAAAGATGCCATATTTATTTTTGTTGTTTTGTTTTCTTTTCAATTATTTTAGCAAAAAAAATCTTTGCAATACACAGTAAACACATTCATAATAGGGGAATTGGTACACATACGAGCATTTGTACTTCCCCCTTCTCCTCCCCTTTCCCATGGACCCCATCCTCAAATACTCCCCCATCCTTCCAAAACATCCTTAATTCACTGATTCTTTGTACTATATTTATCTGGTTTAAATTTCATTAATTGATCTTTATAGTTTCTTTCCTTATATTAGTATCAGAGTTGGATTGTTCTTGTCTTTTGAGGACATTAAGATGTACTAAATGATTATTTATTTGAGACTACTGTATTTAATGTGGGATATTTCATTTCTTAACAATTTCTCATACTGTGGTCTACACTTCTGCAAGTTTACTTTATGAGATTGTCGATGCTTTGGATTTGAACACCGACAATATTTAGTCCTGTGGTAATGGGATTAGCTTTAACATATTTAGGTGCAGTACTTTTTTCTTCTGTTAGCCCCAAGTTTTAGACTGGTTGACTCAGTTGTCAGTAATATCTGCTAATGTGTCATTGGACATAATATTTGCTGGCCACCTACAAAGTTTCCTTTGCAAGAAAGAACGTGAGGAAACCAAGCTACAGCCATGGCCTCTACATAGCTGGTAATGTGAGGAGCTACGTGAGTGTGCAGTGGGTAGATTTCAGGCGCTGAATCCATACTGACCCTGTTAATTAACAGAATGTAGGGGAAGTGTTGCCATGTGAATTTGAAGGCCAGCCCTCAAGAGTTCTTGTGTCCTTCTGCCTTCTTCTCTTGGAACACTGCTTCGGCCCTGTGAACACACACACAGAACCGGCCTCCAGGGTGTGAGTGACTGTGGGAATGCTGACTGAGGCCTCTCATTCAGTAGGAGCCCGCATTCAGATGCAGAGGTGCCTTGCTGTGCTTCAGATTAAAGGGAAGTTGGAGTAAATCCAGGCAAAACCAGGAAGAAATGCGCAACTGAATTTAGTTGAGATTTTTCAGAAGCTTTGTAGTTTAAACGCTATCAGTGACCTTGGTCAACCTTCCTGAGCTGTTTCCTGGACTGCATGACTGTTGTAACCATGTTACTCCAGAACCAACCTTGCGAAGCTCTCTGCCTTGGGCTGTGGGCAGAGAAGTGGATACTAGATATCACTCCTTAGTCCAGGTAGGGGGTGTGCAGCAGTAGAGAGTGGTGGCCTCTGATTTCATTGCTTTGTGAATGAAGGGAAACCTGGAGAAGCCAGGGCTTTTTCTCCAAATTCCAGGGAAGTAGAAGAGGCAGCTATTATTTTTTTTCATGGAATGATTACAATAATTTCTGATGTAAAGAGCCCCTCGGCTCCCAGAGAAGAAGCAGGTAGTGTTTCATGTTTGGGGTGTTGGTGCTGCAATGCAGGCTTTCTTTTCCCTTGCTATACTGAATCTGAGACTTCAGCATACAGTAAAGCATAATTAGTTATATGCAATTGGGTGCCTCAAAGTAACGAGATTAGATAGATATTTACTCTATGTTAGGTAATGGGAATATTGGGACATCTAACTCTCTTAGGCTGAAGCAGACCCAAATAAAGGAAAACTGTTGCCCATACTTGACCCTTGGAACTTCCCAGGGCCTGGGATGGGTCCAGGACTTCAGCACCAAAGATGCAGACAAGTGAAGTCAGATGGTGAAGATTAGGTATAGAGCGTGTGAGGACACATGGACATGCTGGGATGGGAGTCCTTGCTTTGATACCCTACCACATGTCACAACTAGTCTTTCAGGAGTGCCTCAGTTTACCCTCTGTAGGGAAATATACCTCCAGAGTTGAGCTCATAGTACTTGCTTCATTAAGTTGATGACTGTTCATCTTGGGAGATCCTGTCTGCCCGGTAGATGATATGCTTGGCATTTACAGGAGCAGAATACTAGAAACTGCAGTGGTTGATTCACTGACTGTGTATTAGAATCACCTCAAAGCTTAGAGGAAGTGATGTCTGGTTCCACAGCAGTACGATTCAAGGAGAATCTCCAGAGGAGGAACTGAGGCATTAGTATATTTCAAATACTCTTCTGCCTTTCTGTTGTGCAGTTGGTTGAGAATTGCTGACTTGAATGTTGGCACTTTTCACATCTCAGTTAAGAAAGAAAGGTGGTGCTGGACTTAGGTAGTCTATGGCCCAATTATTTCAAGAACACATATCATTTTACTATTTCCTCACTGCCATTTAACTATATTGGTTTTTGTCCTTAGCTCGTGTCACAAAGTAGTTGTAGAGGTGCCAAGCATCATTTTATCATCAGTTATATCTTGAGGTGCAAAAGGGATTGTTTTCTTTTTTGAAATTTAAGAATGAATAAAGCATATGCTGAATTTCCCAGAAGATTTTCCTTATCACTCCTTGTCTAGAATTGTATCATATGCCCAAACCTAAACCCATCTATGATAAGGACTATGATTGGCCAAAATTAATCCATGACTTATTTTCTTGGCATTTAAGAGGCAGTCACTTATACTGAGATGTGACTAAGGATAGAGTGAACTGTGATGAATGTATCAGCCACTTTCTGTTGCTAGGACAATATACCCATCAATAGCAACTTAAAGGAAGATAAATTTATTTTGGCTCACAGTTTTAGTGGGTTCAGTTCATGGTTGGGTGGATCGAAGGCAGAACAGCATGGAGGAGATACATGGCAGAGGAAAATGGCTCACCACATAGAGTGAAGGGAGGAGCAAGGGATGGGAGGGGGGTGGAGAGAGAGAGAGAGAGAGAGAGAGAGGGAGAGAGAGAGACCCTTCCAGGTCACACTCCTAGCGACCCACCTCTTCCAACCAGGCCCCATCTCTGAACTTTTTTTTTTTTTTGAGACAGGGTCTCATTTTGTAGTTCAGGCTGGCCCTGAGCTCACCCTGTAGCCCAGGCAAGCCTTGAACTCAGGAATCCTCCTGTCTCTGTCTCCCAAGTGCTGGGATTACAGGCATGAGCCACCACTCCTGGCTGAACATGAGACTTTTGGGGAACAGTTAAGTCTGAGACACAACAATCAGTATTGGGACTTTGCCAGTACTGAGGACTAGTAGTGTAAAAATAGTGAACAGATCATGTCTAGCATATTAGAATACCCTGTGCTGTGCTGGCAGGTATACTCTAACAGCTCAGTGGTTTAGTACAGCACAAGTTTACTTTATGTCTATGTCTGACACAGGTTAGATGGAATCTGCTATTTGGTGACTTGGATTCATCCTCTTCTATCCCTGCATCTTATTAGGTTCCCATTTCACCACATGGTTTCCTAGGTCACCATAGCAGTCACAGAAGTATTTATTTTAACTACTGAGACTCAGAAGTGATGAAAACTTCACTTTCATCATTGTCTACTGACTAGACTTGTCAATTGGCCTCAAGATAAATTTCAAGGCTGAAGTGTAATATGGTATAAACTTGAGAATCTTAGGAACACAGGCTCAGCCATGGCAGCAACTAAGTAAAAGGTGAAGGCAAACAAGGCAAATTGAGCTCAGGGGAAGGACAGGGTTCTGGGTGAGCACGTGGTGCTGGTTCCATGTCCACCTTCTGCTTTGGAAGGAAACGTGCTTCAGAAGGAATGTGCTACAGAAGAAAATGCCTGTGGCCATTTAGACTAATGTACTGGGAAATTTTTTCTTATGGTCTTAAAAAATTGTAGAGTCTCTGAGTACCTGTGAGGCAGGAAATATGTAAATATTTGCTGTCTTTGCCATGCGATTTGAAGACCCCTAAGTCCTTATCAGCTGTGTGTCTCTCCCCACATGGCTAGAGAGAAGAGTGATGTTTTATGGCCTGGCCCAGCTTCTTCTTCCTTGGTGCCTTTCTCCACACACTTAGTTATTTTCCCCAAGTTCTTGAGTTATTTTCAGATAACTGCTGCACCAGCTCATGTGTGTTTTCCAGAAGGTAGGTCAGGCTTGTTGATAGAAACATTCATAAGGCTGTGAATTGGGTTTTGGAGGTCCAGAGGTTTTGGTATAAACATTGTGTCATAAAGGAAAAGATAAGCTCTCTGAAAGCAAAAAAATATATGATTTAACTTCTCCATAGTCTTTAAAACCAGCCCAGGAATATTAAGAAGATTCTGTAAATACAATTTAATGGAAAAATGTGCAGATTGTCTCATTCCTAGGGCTGGAAGTTGTTCGACCCCTAGAGAACTTTGGGTGATGTTGAAGTAAAGTCAGTTCTACTCCTGAGGACTATTTCAAGGTCTCCTCTAGGCAAAGTATTTATCTCCGGGTAGCATTCTTCCCAGTAGCCAGCATCACTAAATAACTGTTAACAGATGCTCAGAAACAACAAGTAATTTTAAAACAATGTTGCATCCTTAACTGAAGGTCACAAGTCTGGTGACATCTGTCGATACATGTCGAGCCTTTGGAACCAGATTTGACAACAGAAACTCTTGTGTTAAGTTTCTTCATATTAGAGTTACTTCAACTCTCTCTCTCACACCTAGTGAGCCTGCTGGCCCCTGAGTCCAAAATGAAATGATCATCTCACCCCAGAGCACGTGACAGCTGTGGCTGGTACAAGTCTGGTTAGAGATACAGTGATTTCTGTGCAGTGGAAGAAATAATCAAAAGTAACACAACTCCTTTAATTTCTTTTTTTTTTTTTTTGCTTTTTGGAGACAGGGTCTTGCTTTGTAGTTCAGGCTGGCCCTGAGCTCACTATGGTGCCCAGGCAAGCCGCCACGAACTCAGCAATCCTGTCTCTGCCTCCCGAGTGCTGGGATTACAGGATTATATGTGGTTACCGGGGATTGAACTCAGGTCCTTGTGCTTGCAAGGCAGGCGCCGGAACCACTGAGCTAACCCTCCGGCCCCTCCTTTAATTTCTTTAAAATTTTTATTAGTGTATGTTTGTGATACATAATATTTATGATCATTTTTAGGGAATTAGTACATATGTATATTCTATTTTAAGCATTTTCCATTCCTTCCTCCTCTTCCCTAATCACTTTCCTGAATAATATGGATCTGTGTACATTATTATTATGGTTTTTTTTGAGATAGGGTCTCACTTTGTAGTTGGGGCTGGCCCTGAGCTCACTATGCAGCCCAGGCAAGCCTCGAACTCAGCAACCTCCTGCCTCTGCCTCCAGAGTGCTGGGATGACAGGTGTGAGCCACCATGCCCGATATTGTGGGATGTGGTGATGATTGCTGGTGGGCATGAGTCATCACGACCAGTATTGTTGTATGTGATTACCAGGGATTGAACTAGGAACCTTGTGCTTGCCAGGCAGGCACTGGAACCACTGAGCTAAATCTCTGGCCTTGTGTGCATTATCTTTTGTGAAGAACAGGGGAGCTTATATGGAGAGTTGTCCCTCGTTTGAAGAGAAGGTGTGAATGGGTATGTCCCAGGCACTTATTACTCACTGAACTAAACATAACTGGTCCCTGCCTTCCTGCAGCACAGCCTGTTGGGACCAAGAGAAAGTACATAGTACTTGGATCACAGTGGGAAGTGCTGTGATTGGTCTATGAGACCAGAACTACCTCAGCCTCAGGAAGGCAATGTGGGCTTCCTAGGGCAAAGTATATTGAAAAGTGATTGTATTGTATTGAATGGTGCTGCAGTGTACTTTATTGTGCTGAAGCATGTCAAATCCCAGAGGACATCACAATTATATAATCTTCACATCAAATCATATGACATCATTAATTGCATAATATTGCCATCAGTGCATTATATTTATAATTATACATATGTACATAGTAATTACAATAGTTCAGCAAATACCATGAGAGGACATGAAGGACAGGTACACACCTATAATCCCACCACTCAGGGAGGAGAGTCAGCCAAGACTACATAGTGAGTTCAAGGTCAGCCTGGACTGTATAGTGAGACTTTATCTCAGAACAACAAATCCAGGGATGGGGAGGTGACCCAGAAAACTGAAAAGTGAATATCAGAAAAAAGATCCAGTGAGCTCTCTGGCAGTGAGCACCGGCGTGAAGATGCCCCTTCAAGAAGGCCATGAGCCCCGAGGCTGGGCTGACACCTGTGCTGCCATCGGCCCATTACACGACTTCCGGTTTTCCTGTCTGTAAAACGAGTGAGGTTAAAGAACAGGATTCATGTCACTGTCCATTCCAGGGGCAGTAAAGAAAGCTGTTTAACCCTCTTTCCTGTCATCCTGGCGGGATGGAGTGCTTTCTTTTAAGTCCTGGCCTGGGGGCAAGGCTCTGTGTGCTTTCCTGTGCCCAGCCTCTTCTGCCTGGCTCTGGGCTGCTGCCACCATCTAAACAGGCAACGCCACAGTTAGGGTTTGGATCCTGATGTCCCCACAGGATGTGTGTTGGAGGTGTGACCGTCAGCCTGTGGCACTATTGGGAGATAGCAGAGCCTGTAGTAGGGAGTTGGAAGCTATAGGGAGAAAGTTAGGTTATTCAGGTATGTCCTTTGAGGTGACCTAGGACTTTTTTTTTTTTTTTTTTGAGACAGGGTCTCGCTTTGTAGTTCAGGCTGGCCCTCAGCTCACTAGGTAGCCCAGGCAAGCCTTGAACTCAGCAATCCTCCTGCCTCTGCCTCCCGAGTGCTGGGAATTATAGGTGTGAGCCACCATGCCCAGCACTGTGCTATGTGGTTACCGGGATTGAACTCAGGGCCTTGCACAGGCACCGGAACCACAGCTAAATCTCCGGCCCAAGACCTAGGACCTTTGACTCTTCTCCTTTTGCTTCTGGGTCACCATGAAGTGAGCAGTTTTATTCTACCACGAAAGTCTGGCCATAACATTTCTACCTTGTCACAGGCTCCTGAGAAATGGGGCCAATGACCATGGACTAAAAGCTGTGAAATCGCAGGGTCAAAATAAAGCTTTCCTTCTTTAAGTTGATTCTCTTGGGTGTTTTGCAGAGGTGACAGAAAGCTATTACTGCTTGACTCACAAACCTGTGGTGGTGGCTCTCTGTCCACTTCAGAGAGAAACACACAGACCTTTCCCTGTCATTGAGGTGTCTCTCAGCCCAACTCAGCCACCCCTCGTTAGCCACACGGAACTAACAAAACCACAGGGTCCTCAGGTCTTATCTAGCTCCTTACTGTAATGCAGGACTGTGTTTCAGAGAGATTAGGCCTTGTACAAAGCGAGGGTTAAACTTCATCTGCAATATCCTCTCCACATGCCAGCACCACTTAACTGAGAGAGCTTGTCTTCCCGACCTGCACTCGTTTACCAGGGCCTTGTGATACATAATATTTAAATCATTTTAGGGAATTAGTATGTATGTGTATTTTACCTTAAGCATTTTCCATCCCTTCCTCCTCTTTCCTGATTACTTTTCTGAGTAACCCAGATCTGTGTGCATTATCTTTTTGTTTGTGATGGGCCCATGGCAGTGCAGGTGTCAGCCCAGCCTCAGGGCTCATGGTCTTGGAGAGGCATTTTCCCGCTGGTGCGCACTGCCTGAGAGCTCACTGGATATTCCTGGACCTGGGCTCCTACCTCCACCTGCCTGGTTTGCTGTCGTTTTGTATCTCAGCCTTTGGAAGCAGCGCATATTCCTGAAGCGCAGCTTGAGGGCAGACTCCCTCCATCAGGAGGAGCTGCTCTCTGTTTCCCCTACAGTGTTCTGGGCTTCCCCAAAAGTCTGCATTGCATTTTTTTTTTTAAGCTATGGGATTTGTTTTCTTTTTCTAGCATAGGGGTGACCTGGGGCAGAGAAGACTTGTGTTACCATCTCTGAAATTTCTGTGTGTCTGTCCCAGTGTCTGCTCAGATGGTTGCTGGGTGGAACCCACAGGATGCAGTGAGAGCATTTCTAAGCCGATCCCTGCACCCCAGTCCTTATGCAAATGTCTCTTGCACAGTAATCTTCGTGGAAGTCCGTGTGGTTGGAATGAGCTTTTCTGAGAATGCTACTATTTTGGGTTGTTAAGTACAGGTCAGTAACATCTGTGAAATCCAGCAAACCTAGGAAAGTACAGTGGGTTGAAACTGGGAGATTCAGTTAGCTTCTACAGACCCATCCACTGTGCTCTGAGGATGAGTAGTTATGTTGGGGGGGTGGCTGCCAGAGGGGAGCATGGAGTAGGTGATGCGTGGTCTGGGTTAGAAGCATATTTATTTACTCCCCAGGCTGTGTTAGGAAACCATTTGCCTATCTGATGGGGTGGTGCTGGGCTTAGTTATATTTGCCTTGAAATTACGACTTGAGATTGCTGAGGTTGGAAGCCTGATTTCTGAGAAGATCATGGGATAGTATTCCTCAGCTTTTGGTTTTAGAAGAGTGTAGCATGTTCTGGCCACTAGGGATCCCTGGGACCCTCTATCTGGGAGGCCCCAGACTCCCAGTTGTTCTAGAGAACCCTACGTTTTGAGGCTTGTGTGTGGAACACACCCTGTCATTGCATAAGGGAGCGTGAGTTGCCGTGTACAGCACGCATGAGAGATGTGCGCTGTGAGACTACGTGTGCCTGCCCTCACCTCCATCACCTCCTCCTCCCTGGCAGGCCAGCCACGCAGCCTCATCAAGCCCCCTGCTTTGCGGGGTGGGGACTTGCAGGGCAGGAGAATCTGTCTCCTCTGTCCATGCTGGGGCTCCCAAGGGCTGCCGGCCACGATGAATGAGGTGGAGCCAGCTGAGAGGGATCGAAGGGCGCTGCTTTGGTTCATCCAGAGGTCAGCAAACCCGCAAGGGAGGCGACGCAGAAGAGGCAGAACTCGGGCTGAGCGGGGACCTAGCTGTGGGCTAGAGAGGCAAATCAAGTTCTTGCCTTTTTCAAGATTTTAGGTGAAAGCTAATAATTGTGAGTATGAAGTGAAGTTTGGACCTATGTGTATATCATAGGAGGAGTCAATAAAGGTAATTAACATATTCACCTAATTTATCTTTTTTTTTTTTTTTTGGTGGTGAGACTGTTAAAAATTTAACTTCTCACAGCCAAAGGCCATGAGCCTCAAAAAGTGATTGTTTCTGTTTTCCATCATTAAACAATGCACCACAGAGAAATTTCCATTTAAAATAAGATTAACCAGGACATGACCTGTTTCGGTCCTGCAGTTGCTTCCTAGTTGGTGATGGCTCCAGCCATTCCATCAGGTCCTCTGAGCAGGAAGGGCTGAAGGAGACAACAGAGGAAGTTTTGATTTTCTTTTCCAATAGGTCATTTAACTCTCTCCATTTTCCCCAGCCTGCTTCATTAGCCTCACCAACTTGCTTTCTTGCTTTCATGATACAAACCTACCCTAACAATCTGCTCAATGAGAAATTCTGAAAAAGGAACATTGCACATAATTGCAAGAGCCAGGGCAGCCTCCAGCACCCTGGGGATGTGGAATCCAGGCGTTGGGTGAAAATGGGGAGAAGGAGCAGCTGCACCCCGCCCCCCACATTAAGAATGAGAAAAGAGGACTCACATTCCAACAAGAGGGATTCATATAAGACTTGCATAAGTCAAGGTGAACTCATTCTACAGAACAGATATCCTAAAATTCCAATCGGAAACCCAGGGGACTGTGTACCAGCTAATTACATGTTTATACAATTTATAACAGAAAGGAACGTCCCATCTCCCTCCACTCCTCTTTTGACTCTCATTCTCAGAGGCCATTGAAGATTTGTAGTTCTTCATTGATTCCTCCCCCATTTGCATTCCTATTTCTAAGTATATATATAAAATGAAAGGGTGTGGTTGGAGGTGTTGTGTATAGTGTTCTATATCAGTCAAACTTCTGGATAAAATGTAATAAACTGCTTGGGGCCAAGAGGAGAAAGGTTTATCAACCAGTTCAGTAGGAGGAAAGCTGACTTCTGAGTCTACCACCATGACAACAATATAAAGGCTCTTGACTAAGATTAGGATGCAGTGCGCCAACCATGGACACAAAGAGGTCATGTAGGTGAAGCCAGTATCCCAGAGTGGGGCAGACTTCTCAGGCATCAGAAGAGTTAAGTCATGGGCATCATGGAAAAGGAAGGAAGGAAGAGAACAGGGGAAAAGAATGCACCTCTGGATTCTGTTTTGTCTGCAAGCCATGGAGCCATGAAGAATTTTGACTTTGTAGAAGTGTTTCTGATTTGTTAGAGAAAGAATTATGAATATGAAAACATAGAACTCTCTTTTAAGTATAAAATGTAAGCAGATTACTCCAGGAGATAGGTGTCTTTCCTCTGAATTGCCCTAGAAGAAGAAATACATGAGTCAATAAAAGATCAGAAGGAACTTGCTAGAAGAGATGAGCTGAAGTTATCACCAGGCCCCATCTCTGTCTCTGTCTCTGTCCTCCTTTGTGGGTCTTGTTGATGACTTTCTGTAGACTGTATTTTAACTGTGATTGTGACACTGCTCAATCCTTATGCTGTGCTGCACATTTCCTTTGACAAAACTCAGGCTTCCATCAGAAAAATTATCAAGATAGTTTGTCGATTTCTTGGGAAATATAGGCAGAATTTAAAAAGAGAAGCAAAGGAAT
Organism: Thryonomys swinderianus; assembly: GCA_004025085.1. Taxonomy (NCBI): domain Eukaryota; kingdom Metazoa; phylum Chordata; class Mammalia; order Rodentia; family Thryonomyidae; genus Thryonomys; species Thryonomys swinderianus. The sequence goes on along the minus strand of PVIC010011776.1, from coordinate 16,256 downwards.
GACTGGTGCTCAGTTCAGGGGAGTCATTCCTTCCCCAGAATGAATGTGCAAGGGCAGGGGCCAATCAGTGAGTGTGCGGTGATGCTGCCTGGCCCAGCTTTCCTTCTGGAAATGTCTTGTATTTACTGTAGAAAATGACTGAAGCTCCTTTCTGATTTCGGTGATTGCTCACAGAAGTGCTTTCTCAAGAGAGGCGTTAAGAGCCTCATCAGTCCGGCCTCATGCCCCATGACAGAAGCCTCTGTGCCTGGGTTTGTCAGCCCCTGTAGCTCACGGCAAGGCTGTGGTGCCTGGAGCTTGTCTGGGGCGAGGTTAGAGAGGCTCAGCGTCAATCTCTCCTTCTGAAAGCAGGGCTAATTGGGAGCCAAAACCATGGGTTTTAGAGGCAGATAATCTGGGACTTAATTCCCAGATGGGCTACTTCCTAAGTTATCTTTTTTTTTTTTTTACATTTGATTCTTGACCATGATTTAACTCATTTGTTACCAATGTTCAATCATGTTACCATGGTAGGGTATTCTAAGTATGATGGGTACCCTGTCATCACAGTGGGTAAGAGCTATAACAGCTACTTCAGAAAGCAGGCCTTGCCTAAAACCACTAACCATCATTAAATAACCACTTCTGATAGAACCCAACACCACCAACGTAAGAATCACTCTTGTGAGAAGCAGCTTACTTAAGACTGCCATCTGCAATTTGGAGTGTCTCCCTAGATGATTTTTATTTAGGGTCTTTGCTTCCCCATGAGTATTTAATCTTTTTGGCTTGCCTTTCCTATGGATGGTCATTTTAATTCATTTTAGACCTAGTTGTGACATTCAGAGTGAATTTTAAATGTAAGTGTGGCCTGTGTTTTAAGACAGACTGTCCCAAACACATCTTTCAAATCTATAGGAAAAAAAAATTGGCCCAGCAGTATTTTTTTCATAAATCAACAGATACAGGTAGTAATCTATTTTTATTCCTATGGATGAGACCGATGACAAAACAACATCTGCATTCATCTGTATCATTGTCAGGACAGGAAATTCCCTTATGTCAAGGATTCCTATTTTATACTTCATAGATATTGTGACTTGATTTATTCAGTCATTTATTCAAGCAAAGCATTTTCTGGAATATTCAATGTTAGGAATAGGCTGACTGCTGGAATCCAGCCTGAATAAGACAGATGTGAGCTCACAATCTAGAGAAGAGGCAAATGCATGAAGAAATTGCAAAAAGAAATAATAACTGTTAGCATGTAGTGAAGGAAAAACAGTGGCTTGAATATAAAATGGGAACCTGGCATGGTGGGATACTTTGAGCTCGGGGGATTTGGGAGACCTGAGCGGAGTGGTCTGGGTTTACAGATGCCCCTGTTTGCTGGCCAGGCTAGATATCCAGAGCACCAGTGTCTTAGGTAACATTCAGACTCCGCTTACAGCTCAGCTTGCTTCCTCTCATGCAGCAGGTTGTAGGTGTGGCTTCCTTTAGGCCTCACTGCGATGCTCTGTTTGGTGTGAGCCATCCTGGCACCCGCAATGGAGAAAACTGACTTCAGAGAAGTTACCATGTGTCTAGTTTCCCACAAGTAACAGTTGGCTGAGTCTGGAAACTATCTTGTCTGCTGATTCTACACTTGATCTTAGCCAAAAGGCCGAGAAGCGATTGTCTGCTGATTCTAAACTTCTTGTTTTATAGTGGTTTTCTTCTTTTTAAAATACTCTTAGTAACAGGACTTTTTGAGATTAGCCCAATATATAAAGTTGTCAGAAGAGAGCTGTTCAGATTGAACTGGGATAGAGGATCAATTTTGTGCAGATTAGTTTCCCCTTTGCCCCCCAGGCAGCTGCTGAACTGCCTTGGAAGGAACCAAGAGCTATGTGAACCTTGATTTTATGAACATGACTCTGCCACATCGTACCTCTCAGAATGAGGCCCTCACACTCCAGTTCCTATTGGGTCAGTACAGCTAAACACCAGCAGTTATTACAGCTCTGAGGCTGCAAGGAAACCTCACCAAGCCATGTTAATGAGCAACCCCTACTAAATATTCATGAGTATTAATATCGACCTACTCTTCCTGAGCACAGGCTCATTTGGGTTTTCACCTATGAAGTTCTTGTGTAAACAATGAGGCTGTTCCCAGCAGGTATGCACAAAGTATTGGTTGATTTGATTTCCTAGGTTAGTCTCCTAAGCAGGACTATTAGAGTGCCTGCCACACAGACCACAGTGAAGATGTTCACTATCATGGTCCTTGAAGACGTGACAGTCCAATTGAAGGCAGAACATGTGTGCTGACACAGCTAGAAAATCCTCTAAAATGCAAAGTAATCAAGTGCTAATTGTGTATTGTAGCTGCAGGTGCTCTGACAGATCAGAAGGAGGGAAGTGGAATAATGGTATTAACTGTAAAGCCAAGTGGAATTAGAGAACTGAGAGAAAGGGTTTAAGAATGAGGGAGCTTCTATGGTAAAAAGCATGAGGCAGAAATCAAGCATGTGGTGCAGAGGGGAAAAAGGAAGAGGTATGGGGGTGAAAAGATACCATGCTGGGAATGGGGTAATAAAAGTGGTATTGAGCACCATTTGGGATTATACCGTAGGATTACACACCTGATCCTTTGGGAGCCAATCACAAGACTGAAAGAACAAAGAGTCAGAGTTCTAGCACCTTAGCTCCAGCCCTTGGGAGTGTTGAAGGTGGACAGGGTAGAACAGGGTGTGAAGCCAAACAGAGGAACTGTTGCTTAATCTCATGGGCCACAGAGAGCCATGAAAGGCTCTTGTGGGAGGGAGTCATATTTTGGAAAGATTACTCTCCACAGCCTGCTATTGAAAGATGGAAGGGATGCTGTGCCTCTTTTGCATGCTTCCCAAACTTGAGTCTTCTGATGCTTGCAAGGTCTGTGGGTCGATTTTTTTTAAATATTAGGATAGTGAAGTAACCAAAACAGGTTACTTTACAAAGGTGCAGGGTTTATTTTTGTTCATATTTCTAGATATGAAAAGTCTTGGGGCTCCATTTGGTGACAGCTCCCTTGTTGGGTGAGGTCAAAAGTGGTGCAGAATGTCATTTGACAAGAAATGGCTTCTGTGCCTATTAGGTTCCTCTCAACTTCTCATAAAGCCACCAGTGTCTAATCCTGGGTCTAACCATTCTAATGACCTTCCCTAACCCCCATCACTTCCTAAAGGTCCTGTTTCTGAACACTGGAGCTAGATTGCATTTTTATCCCTCATACACCAGTGTCATACTTTGGAGGATCAAAGTCTTCTTGCATAACAACTTATAGAGGAGTTAGTTTTGTAAAATTCTTGATGAATACTTCCTATTAATTAAGAACAATTTACAACATGTTGTGGACATTCATTGAAATGCTTTTACAGTAATTTTGTAAACTGGCAGAGTTACTATTGTGCTGACAAGGAAGCATGAAGATGCCCCCTTCAGATAAAGTACTATTAGATATGTTCCTCTAACCCTGCTCTAGCATTGACATTTTTTGTGAATACAGGAAGTCAGTTCAATAACTATTTCAGGCCAGTGCCAACTGTGACCTCTGTAATGATGATGTCATTTATGCATTGATTCCTATGACTAAAGAACGGAAGTGTCCTTTTTCTCTCCAAAATTGTTTTATGACCTACAAGTTGGATCTGTAAAATTTAGAGCAGAGACAAGGCTAGGTCCTTTAGATCAAAGTATAGAGAGGAGTTGGGAATTAAAAATGATTCATTTTCTCAGAGTTAGACAAGTTTTTTTTTTTTTTTTTGGAGACAGGGTCTCACTTTGTAGTTCAGGCTGGCCCTGAGCTCACTATGTAGCCCAGGCAAGCCTCGAACTCAGCAATCCTCCTTCTGAACACTGAGTGCTGGGATTACAGGTGTGATCCACCATGCCCTGGCACTGTGGTACGTAGTATTGATTGCTGGTGGGCGTGAGTCACCATGGCCAGCATTCTACGTGGTTACCGGGATCGAACTCAGGACCTTGTGCTTGTGAGGCAGGGGCCGGAACCACTGAGCTAAATCTCCAGCCCCTAGACAAGTTTTTTTAATAATGATGTTAGTAACATAGAGCATCTATTGAATGCTCAACAACCCAACATAGGAAATACTTTAAATTCCAGGTTGCATTGAACATTAAAAAACAATCAATTTATGTATGTATTTTTGTTACTTCTATTTTCCAAGTAATGAAACTAGGACTTGGAAACTGATTGACTATTGAACAGCTAGCAAATGGTAAACTTGAGAATCTATATCTTTCAGACCAGACTCTATTTATATACTCCACCATCCTCCTTCTCTTTTATTTTTGTGGCAAATGCTTCTAGTTGCTACCCCAGATAGATTTTGAATAGGCAATACACTCAAATAAAAATTTACTCTCTTCTTTCTAAAGGTGGCCATGTGATAGGCTTCTGACTAACCCTAAGGTGATGGTTCTTGCTGATTTCCTAATAGAGGCACAGATCTTTCCAGGAATTCCCTCACTCCTATCCATTCTTTGAATGTGGATGCAATGGCTTGAGGTATAAAAGTCATTTTGTAACCAGGTGGGCAAAAGTTAGATGCTAAGATAGTAGAGAAAGAACATGGAATTAACTCCAGATCTTGACTTACCTACGCCCTAACTAATCATGTGATGTTAACAAATCTTATTTAATCAACTTCTATTACTTACCTTTTAAAGCAAACTTAATAGAATCTTTGTGGAGCTTGACATACATAGCAGTTTTCAATTGTGATACACTGATTTTTTTGGGTTGAGCAATTCTTTGCTGGTGGGAACTTTTCTGTGCCTTGTGGAATGTTGGGTAGCATCATTGGTCTCTCTGCCCATCATTGTGACAGACACAGTTTCCCAGCCATTGCCAAATATTTCCTGATAAGATCAGTTGCCATAGACTCTGATTTGATCTTCATGTTCTTGGGAGGTAGGGAGATGTGTAATGAGAAACATGAATTTAAGTGATGTGCCAGATGCTACATTCGTCACTGAAACCTAGGACTGGAACTCAGGGCTTTTAGCTCTCAGTTCAGTGTACAGTATTTTCTGTGGCAGTCTTTGAGTTGCTTGTTTCAGTGAAGGCCCCTGATCCAGTTAGTTGAAAGGATTTCTTTTTTAGTTGTGGCCTGATTATTGTAAGGAAGAATTAGAGCTGGAGAAGGCAGAGTTTGCTGAACAGAAGATTATAATATAATAACTTTCCTCTTGTTGACTTGAATAGAGCGATACCACTGCACATCTAAAGGTGGTTAACATGTCCAGGCCTCCCGAGGATGCTGACATCCTCATCCTGGCCAACACTGGCTGCTGTCTATTGTTTTCCAAAAGCACTTGTATAAGCAAGCTAACAATTTCCCTTATTTTTTCATAGGTCTTTCTGATATCTTGTTCTCAGCTGGTCCTTGGGAAGTCAAAAAAGAAAAGTTGAAAAGGTTTTATTTTGACTTCATTCTTTTTACTCCCTGCTTTGCTTCCCATGGAAGCAATCTGCAGCAAACACCAGCCACCTGCTAACTCAGGCCCAAGAGTTAAATGTCTCATTTGGCTTCTCTGGTATTTCCAGTTCTTGACTGGGATGGCCCCCGGGGGTGTGATAAACATGGCAGCATCCTAAGCTCCAGTTCTGAGCCTATGAACAAAAGAATACATCCTCTCTTAGTCCTTTACTGGTTGCCAGGAAAGCCATTCTTCAGTGAAAATATAGAACCGGAAATACCTCTTCAGGGAAGAGCATATGTTTAGAGGAGCTTTGTTTTATCGGCTTACTTCAGCCTTAACTTTTGGCTCTGCCTCATTTTTTTCTAATAGTTTCAAACCAGAGGTTGATGTATTTTAAAAGTGAATCTCTGTCTGGAGTCTTCAGAGAATCCCTGTGAAGTCTGCCAGACTTGCTAATAGCTACGGAGGCTGAATCATGTTACCTTACTACCCTCCAGCATTTGTCGATGCTATCCGAGCTTATTTGGGGAAAATTATTGGATTGTTTGGGAGAAAATTGTGAGATACTATTTTTGAAAAGTTGATTTTGATTCCATCCTATGACCTAGGTACTGTGGATAGGTCAGCATGTCCAAAGGGAGTGTTATGAGAATTTATTGGTGCCTTGGCTTCATTTCTCTTATTTTTAATAGATTTCTATTTTTCTATATTATGTGCTGTCTTATGCTCATTTTGTTTGTCGAGTGAGGGCATAATTAAATGTGTAGTAAATTTATGAAACTAATTTTCTGAAACATAAAGCTATTGCATCAACAGGCAATTATAAAGTAACTTAAAGAAACTGGAATTTAGTTTAAATGTTAGCCGACCAGGTAAATGAGAAAAGGAAATTCTCTGTGTTTGGAAGACAGGTCATATTATAGAGTTGTGGCACTTACATGTCAAGAGAACACATGTATTTACTGATTAGGCAAATACTTATTTCATGCCCACCACATGGTAGTCATGGTATGAGCTTGAAAATTTAAGGAAAAATTTTTAAAAAGGTTTTATTTCTAAGAAGTATTCAGTCTGATAAGAGATGTAAAAGGAGTAATTGTCTAGCAAGATAATGTACATGTTACAGAGAAGTATAGAAACAGTAATGGAAAAAATGATCTGAAAGGGACAATGTATATTTGTATGTCACTTTCTATTATCAGTTATAACATCTTTATAGTGATTCTACTCCAGAGGGTTTCTGCTTTCCTCTGTATGATAACAAATGTCAGAAGGGAGATTTTTCCATGCCCCATTTACTTTCCTGAAGAGAAGGTGAGTACTTACTCAGCTGTTCAGGGCCTGATTTCCAATTTTCTGCAGTGCCTCTAGTCACTGCACTGAGAAGGAAATTAAGGCTCATCTCTAGTTCTGTAGGATCCTCATGCTACTGAGGTGTGGATTTTAAAGGCAGGCTGATTTGGTCTTGAACATGTACTCAGGGTATATTTGCAGTGTAAATATGCAAGTAAACCTGGTCTAGATTTAGAGAGGAACATAAGCAACAAGCTCTCATGTTTGCTTTGGGTCCATGCAATGCTTTGGTATACCTCATTTCTAAGGGATTCCAGCTATCACAAGGTGGTTCTAAGAAGGTGGTTCCATTAATCTTAGATACTACATTGTCTACCAGTGAATACCAGTGAGAAGCTAAGGGAGAAGAGTTACCAATTTCTCTGATGTTCAACAGTCTCATAAGAACCTCATGAAGAGGTTGTGGTGGACATCATTTTTCTCATTTTTTGATGTGAAGTAGGTAGAGGCCAAGGTTATGTAGAATAATAGAATGCTAGCATATGGGCATGGATTCAAATCCTGTTTGTGGCCCTTTTAGTGAGCTTGCAGGAGTACAAATATCTTTATTTTCTAAGCCTCGGTTCCACCTCTTAAAATTGAAACAGCCTCATAATTTTTGTAAGGTTTCGTGGGAACTAGAATTGCACACTGAGAACATTAAGCACAATGTCTGATGCACATAGGTACTCAGTATTTGACCATTTTTGGAGTTGAGATATAAACCGAGAAACCGAGAGCACCAGCAAAGTTGAAACCGAGAAATAACTGCCGATTGAAGGTCATCTAGAGCAGCTCCGAAGTGGAATGCAGTGCCTAGGGCAGATTCATGAGGATAGCAACATTACCTCAGGTGAACGTGCGCCCTTCAGCTGGTGAAGCTAAAATAAGATGGAAGCTACAAGTCTTAGCTGTGTTACTCAGTGAGCCGCAGCAGGAGGCTATTCTTGGGGGGTACAGATGCAATGTGCTCCAGGAGGACAGATTCCAGATGATTTTTCTCTTCGTGGTATTTCTAATATCTAGAACAGAACTGTGCATCTCTCGCTGTGCAATAAACCTGAGGTGAGCCAGTGTATAAATGAATGGAGAGACAGTAGATCGCTGTGAGCCTGAGCCAATGAAGAAAACTTGTCAAAGGTGCGTAACAAGAGTCTTGAAGAATGAGTGCATTTGTGAAGAAAAGGGAGAAAGAACCTTGGTATGATTAACAAAGCTTTAGAAAATATTTAGTTGTGTCCCTTAGAGGACTGGGAGAGGACTGATCCATTGTATGGATCGCTTGAAATCCCAGCATGATGTATTTAGCTGTAGCATTTGTATCTCTTAAGACAGTAGAGATAATGAGATTGTTTCTGCTGTTTGTTCATTGGCCATTGAAGTCATTTTTTTCGTTTGGGATTCTCCAGGTTGCTTGTGGCAACAGCAGGCTGTTGAGAACTATTTCTTTCTTCCTATGGAAGGTGGTATTTGCATGTGGGACGGAAAATGGCAAAATAAAAGATGAGCTTTGATGCGTACACGGTCCCTACAAATGCATCCGAGTCACAGCTGAGCAGTCGTGACACTCTCCATTAATTTAATGAAATTAATTTTTTTTTCCACACAGCACTTTCTATGCTATGAAGCACTTTACAGGGAGAGGAACAAGAAGATAATGAGATAATGTTTTATAAAACCACGCGGCAGCTAGTTTCCTATCATTAGTAAGACAGAGGAATATATTAAAAGTGGCACAGATAAAAGAAAACTCTCAAATAGCAACCAGATGAGAGAGTGCGGAAGCAGGATGAAGTCTTGACGCTCTTTTTCCTTTACTGTAAAAATAGCTCAGCTTGCTGGTGGGGTTTCAGGCGAGCCTACAGCGAGTGAGCCTGTGGCCCACGCATGTGCCCTTCCCCCAGCACTCGGTTCATTGGAAATAGGTTTATTACCTCTAGTTGTTCACTCAAAAGAAAGCCTGGGATAGTGGGAAGATGATGAGGACTAGATCAACCAAATCAGTTAGAATCCAGTTCTGCTGCCCCCTGGCTGCTATGTGATTGTTCCCTCCTCCATAAAATGGGTGTGCAAATGTGTGTTACAGAGTTATTGTGAGTTAGGTGTGCAAAGCGCTTTGGAATACAGGGCAGCGCTGAGTAGGTGCTCGGCGAATGCTAATTTTACCTCGGCCTTCGTTAGTGACAAAGGGCTGCCCGGTCAGCCAGTCCCAGGTTTGGGTCTTCCGTGCTGCAGCTGTGTTCATGCTTGTGTATGCGTGTGTGTGTGTCAGCGCAGAGTCCACTGGAGGTGCAGGTTGCTTATCTAACATCCTCTATCCCTTTCTCTCATGCCGGCAGGGGCTAGTATTGTCCTATCTTCCCTTAAGTGACCAGAACAAATTCAGATTGATCTAAGGCCCTTAGTGTCTCATTATTTTGACAGTTAATTGGTTAAGGGTAGCTATTACGATTTATTTCTAGTCAGTGTGACCTAAAGATAAATTTTCCTACGAGATTTTTGGGGAAGTTTTCTTTGTTCTTCAGAAAAGAGAGATACAGAAGAAGTTCTTCCTCTTGCACTGGATGCTATTGGGCATTCACAGAGTATGTAGAGTGAAAGGCACCATCTGGGGACTAGAAGTGACATTAGCTCCAGAGGAATGTGCCATAAAAGAGGAAAAGAATCTGGTTTGTGATGGTGTTAAATCTGGTAAATTAGGGGTAGGTTTCAGGACCTATTCCTAAACATACATGATAGAACAAACACATTAGTCACTGCTGTGGTGTTGCAGATTTGAGTTTCCTACGACTTGTAGCTGACGCCACGATCACGGAGAAAAGAGGGTGTCAGGTGGAATCCTAGGGTTAACCTGAGTTTAATTTCTCTTAGAGGAAGATCCCTATGTTCCTTTTACTGATGCAGCTATATGTGAAGTGGATTAAAAATATGTTCTCATGAAACAGAAACTATGGCCTGTCTTCTTCTTACACACAGAGAGAGGGAGATAGCTCAAGGAGTTGGAGGAACCATGTATTGTTCAGCCAGGAAGGAGAAGGGAAATCTATTAAAAAATTTATGGAACCCTCATTCTGTCCTAGAACATTCTCATATATTTTAATTCTTGCAATGACATTTTAAAAGAACACTGGTTGTTGTTAACTTAATTTGTAGATGGTACAAATGAGGCTCAGAAAGTTTAAATAGTTTGCCAGGGTCTGATTTTAAGTGGTTGATCCAGAACAAAAGAGCCAGAATGTGGCTGCTGTTTTTTTGGTGAAGGTATGGAAGCCCAGGGAAGCTGAATGACTTAAGCAGGTTAACTGCCAAGACTGATCTATAATCTGGTTTCATGATATTCTGTCCTGAACTTCCTAGATTGCCTCTCCTACCTAAGATCCTCTGATGCCAGGACTAAGCAGATTCTCAGAACTTGACTCTTCAACCACTTATTAATTATTATGTGCACTCACTAGACAACCAACCCTGGGCTGGGCCTTTGATACACAGAGGAGAACAAAGGGATGAGCTTTGATGCCCACTTGGTTGGGTGTACTCCACCAGGGCATCGTGGGTGGCACCAGGACAGTGCGTGGACTGACTAGAGGAAGCCAGAGTCTGCTTCATAGGTGTGGCAGAGGAGAGGGGGACTTGGCAGAAAAGCGAGGCCCCTGGGCCATTGCTCCCCAGAGAAATTCCCCGTGGTGATTATTACTGACTCGGGCTCTCAGGACCCGCTGCTTCCATTGAGAACCAACAGTGAGTTTTAGGACACAGCAGGGAAGGACACAAGCTGTGAAATCTAGACGGTCAAACTTCCCGAGGCAGCCTGCTGGATAGTCTGCTCTGTGCCCCTCCAGAAAGTGCGGCCCCTCCATGTGGTCCTGCTGCGTAGGGATCCCAAGGCTCAGAGAGGGAAAGGTTTCTGGAGAGTGGCCCCTGCTTTATTTCTTTCACAGCACATGCCCTTTGGTGGTGCTCTGCAGGCCAGGGGATCTCCTTAGGGAAACCTATAGGAAGATGAGGAAGAAGCAGTGGTGACCACTTAACAACCATCTTTCTTACAGGATGGCCCAGGGGATTCTTGATTTGGCACCTTGTCTAGAGTCTGTGATATAAATACACCCCCACCAGACCTATTTCAGGCTAACGATGTGATGTCAAGCAATTACTATGATTCTTAAAATTTAGAAGTAGGCTCTTGGGAGACGGTCTGATGGGGCCACAGTACATGCAGGCTCCAGTGTACTCCAGTTAGAGGCACCTTGGGCTACTCATGAAGTCAGCACTCCGAGGTCTCTGAGAACCACACACCTGACGGTGGGGACAGTATCAGCACGGACACTTCTCTTTACCTTTGCACCCAATTTCTCTGCCTTTGAACTATGGCTTGACCTCTTCCCTCTTCCCACCCTCCTCTTTTGCAGCCTTTTCCTTCTATTTGAATTTTTTTAAAAAAATTAAGGAAGGTAGAACAAAACTCTTGCTTTGTGTTTAACCAAGACACATTTCTCAGGCTTGTTATTGATTTTTCTGTTATTCCCACAATACATCAAGTTAGAAGAATTTGGCTTTACTTTTCCTGCAAAGAAAAACAAACACCCCCTGGGCTTTTCCTCCTACCTCAAGCCCATTCCTTCTGAAGTGCATTAAGAAGTGAAATGACATGTACCAGGATCTCCCGGCTGCGTGAAGAGCGTCTCCCCTTTGCAAAAGACTCTTATTTTCAAAGCTGCTCCTTTGTTCAGTATGATTTAGAATTTTATTTGTTCAGCCTGAATAGTAAAGCTGAGAATATTATGAGAGATGGATCCTATTAATGAAAGAACATTAAGAAATGCTTGGTCATTATACACGCTGTAGATCAGTCACAATGTTCAGAGGTCCCTGCCAATCAGAAACTGGTCTTAAACAGCAAATTTCATGTGAGTGAAGCATGCAGTTATTGGATGCTTTCCTCAGTGGATAGTTACAGAATAGATAAAAAAGTGAATGTTTTTGAAAAGCTATTACACGGGCAGGAGGCCAACTCCAAAGATGGAAGGAGGCCAAGAACAAATAATGATCTGAGATGGACTGGGGTTTGAAAACTTAAAAAGTAAGTTAATTTGTCATTGTTGCACAGAAAAGCCCCTCAGCAGTGGTTGGTGAGGTTACCTGGGCTGTGCTGCTGCTCTGAAGAGCCGACCTTGGAGATGGTGACTCGTTTTTGTCCTGTCTTAAGGAGGTAGGAAGCATTTACTGAAAGCCAAGGGTTAGAAGTTGTCTTGTCATTCATTCCTGTGGAAAGGCTTTGCTAATAATAACACTCACCTAAGAGATGTTTGTAAAGAAGGTGCTCGGAAGAAAGGTGAGGGCAAGTTGCTCTTTAGGACAGAAATAAAGAGCAGAGAGAGGCAAGTGTGAGAGAGGGTAGGTGAGGAATACTCCTGGGAACAAGGCTCCCTAGTGGGCAGTCAGGGGTCTGTAGCTCCTGCTTGGGGAGCTTGTTCCCGCCACACCTTAGCTCTGTGGCTGGGGAAAATTGCTTCATCTTCCTGCAGGGCTTCATTATCTTCCTCAGAACATTGGGATGAGTGATCCTTGGGTTTGTTGAGAGAATTAAATGAGAAAGAAATAGAACACATCTTACACATTCAATAAAATATCTTCTGTTTTCAGGCGCTCCGCGCCAAACCCAAGAGCAGTAGGTCCTATGTGGTGAACAGCCCCATTTGTGTGGTATCTCCTGGAGTGGCTGGTGGCTGATGGCCTGCGGCAGATGTGAGCCTCAGAGGCCACCCTTCCCTGCCAGCGCTCTGCTGTAGCGAGATCCATGGGTGCGAATCTTGCCTACGTGCTGTCAGGAGTGAGAATGGGCTTCATGTGGGTCTTGGACTGAGGACGTCCCTTCACAAGATCACCCCAACCTACTGCGAGCAGGGAGTGAAGAGAGGGAGGGGTTCTTTTTATTTTTGGACAAAGTTGTTACTTTATTATTTTCTCTATAAATGCAGGACTGACTCATTTCAGGAAAAACAGCAAACACAAAGAAGTTAAAAAAAAAAAAAGGAAATATATAATACTCCTAATTTTCCCACCCACACTGATATTAGTGTGTGATTTTCAAACTTTTCATTCTTACTGAATGAGTCTATTCCCTTAGGAATGAGTTCTACTTTTTATTATAAACTTTATACTTCTTTCAATATAAATATCCTGCTTCAATTTAAATAATTTAATGTCCCCCATTTCGAAGTCCTTGAATACAACTGGCTCTGTGGGGTGACTTCATGGCTAATTCTAAGGGTTCCTGTATCAGGAGATAAATCAAAATGTTTCCTGCTTTACATTCTGTTTCTCTAGGTTTTTCATTTTCTATGTGTGTACGTGCTGCAGTGCTAAGAGGTTTTGTTTTGAATAGTTTAAATCACGAGAATATACAAATTTTAATATTTTATGTATCTATTTCTGCGTATAGTAAGCAAGTATTATTTTTATAACAAAATATGCATATAAAATTTATAAACTTGCTTACAAATTATATACTGTCTATCCTAGAAATGTAGTAACAGATACATATTCACACACATATGACATATATAGAACCATTTTTTCTCATATATGTGTGTGCTTTTAAATATATAAGGTCACATATATGTATAGGTACACATTTTTCTAGCAATGAATATCAGGAATATGTTTTCATATTACATGCATCTTACCATATTGTTTTATGAGTTGCATAGTATTCTATTTTATGGCCACAGCATAACCACCACTACGCTGTTGAACATTTTTTAGCTGTTAGAAATGGTGCTCTGCTGAGTATTTTTTGTATGTCTTCAATTAATTGGCATTATTAAATGTCAGATATGAGTTTTACTCGGGAGGTAAAACATATTCAAAGTTTTAGTGTGACAAACAGGGTTAAGGGTCCTCAAGGTTAGCTCACCACACTTAACTTCATGGCTAACCAGCTGGACCAGGGTTTTGTACTGTTGTATTATAGTTGATTCAATCATGCCCAGCCCCAAACATGTTTAAACCTTAAACCCCAGCACCTCTGAGTAAATCCTACTTGGAAAAGCATCTTTGCAGATGGAGTCAAGTTAAGATGAGCCAATAGTGGTTTAGGATGAGCCCTGGGCACAGTGACTGTCATCCTCACGAGACCCAGGCACAGAGAGATGGAGGTATGAGGGCCACCTGCAGATGGTGACAGAGATGGGCATTTTGCTAATGCAAACACTGCTCTACCAGAAGCTGAGAGAAAGTGGAAGAACCACAGAAGAACCCCATGAGGGCCTCCCAGAAAGTGTAGTCATGTTGACACCGTAGTGTCAAAGTTCTGGTCTTCAGAGTAGTGAGAGAATAAATTTTGCTTTTTTAACCTGCCCACTTTGTGGATTTTTGTTGTAGTGACCCTGGAACAGACGTTTGTATATGATTGCCTCTGAGAACACCTTTCTTCAAAGAATGAACAGTATAAAGGGCATGTAGAGTCTAGAGTCCACAGAAATATTTAGTGCCCAATATAGCTGAGACATAGTGCTACACATTTAATGTAATTTAAAGAACTCTTTGCATGGAAAGCCTGACCTTGACACTAATAGGAGTAGCTCTGCTTTGCCTGGTCCCACCCTGGCAGATGTGGTGACAGATGCCTTGTGTCACAAGGTGCCTGTTACACTTAATGGTGTGTTCTCAGGTGGAAGATGAGACTTGACCTCTGCAGGTGTGTAATGGCCACCTGCTGGGCTGGTATACTGTAGCGAGCCCTGCCAAGCCTAGTCCTGCAGGACTAGTATACAGTTTAGTGGAGGCCAAAGGAAACAGTAGTGTTGGGAAAATGGTAAATGTGGACAGTGTAGAGACGGGGGGAAAGTGAGGTAGGCTGAGCTGGGTTTGGGTCTCAGGCCAGAGGAAAAATGGCAATAGTCAATGATCAGAGGTTGCTGGCATGAACCTTTCTAGGAAGCTTGCAAGAGAGTGTGTACTGGAGCACTGGAGGGAGGGGAAGGGTGGCAGGGCCTGTTAGAGGAAGGAAACAGTGAAATCGTAGTCTGAGGGACTGCCTTCTGTGTAGAAGAGAGAGACTTTCTATGAGCAATCCTCTTTCAGATTCATCTGACGTTCTTGCCACATGGGTGCCATTTACAGTTCTCAGTTCACATTATTTCCTATTCATTCCAGATCAAGCAAACTGATCCGTGACTAACAAATCTACTCAGGTTTTATAACAGAAGGTCAGCAAAAAGTGAGTCCCAAACTAATGGTAGTGGCTTGCTTTCTGCTAGGAAGATTGATTTATGGTGACAAATCAGTGTTTTGGAGTCGCCAGTTAATTTCCTTCATGTCCCACATTAATTATCAGAGAAAACAATTTTATATCTATTGGAAAGAATAAAGCTGGAGTTGATCCTCACAGTAAATTACTTGGATATGAGCACATCTGGGAAAGGAGTTCAACAGCGATGACTTAAGTACTTTCACTTAATGATAAGGTGGATACGTATCTGCCTGATCTCTCAGAGTGTAGGATACTGATGTTTCAAGGTCAACATGAGAATATGTGATGTGAATAATTCTAGGCAATATTAATAATGAGCTTAGCACTGGGGATGTAACTCAGTGACACAGAAGGTCCTAAGTTTGATCCCTGGTGTGTGGGGGAAATTGAGTTTAAAACTTCTCTGGGAATGGTTCTCAGTAGCTGCATTAAATGGTTTCTATGAAGTATTAGGTTTTGTGAGTCAATTTATTTTTTTATTTAATTGAATTCTTTATTGGTACATTTTATATACATCTCACAATCACACACAACATTGGGGAATTTGTACCAGTATATGACACAAGTCAATTCTCATTTTTACTCGCATCCCTACCCACCCACACCTCCCCATCTCCTATATATATGCTTTTTTTTTTTTTCTTTTTGAGACAGGGTCTTGCGTTGTAGTTCAGGCTGGCCCTGAGTTCACTATGGTGCCCAGGCAAGCTGCCGCGAACTCAGCAATCCTCCTGTCTCTGCCTCCCAAGTACTGGGATTACAGGCGTGAGCCACCATGTCCGGCATTTATATATGCTCTTTTATTTTCTTTTGGGATCATATTTCTTCCTTCTCCTCATTATGTTCCCACACCAAATTCCCTTTGGAAATTTCCCATTTTACAAAAACTGTCATACCTTCTAGAGCTCATTTACATCTATAGGTGCTCATATCAAAGAAAAGATCCAGTATTTGCATATCTGTGATCTATTTATTTCACTTATTAGTGTGTTCTCCAGGTGTCTCCATTTGCACATAAATGAATGAATTTTGCCATTCTTTATGGCAGAATAATACTCCATTAAAAATAAAAACAACACATCTTCCTTATCCAGTCCCCAGTTGATGGGCATTTGGGTTGTTTCCAAGATTGGGCTATCATGAACTGAGCTGCTGTTCGTGATAGCTCAATCTTGGAAACAACCCAAATGTCCATCAACTGGAGAGTGGATAAAGAAGATGTGGTTTTTTT
>PVIC010011775.1:20097-40917 GCA_004025085.1 Thryonomys swinderianus | reverse complement strand
GCAAGATTTAGCATATTATTCTGCTGCTTAAAAAGCAAGAGCAAACAAAATTTCCCCTCTAAAACAGTGGTGTTAGCACTTCTCAGCATTGTCTTCTCAACTCTACACATCTGGAATTAGGGCAAAATGAAAATGAAAGAAAACTTCCAGGGGTACCACAAACACATGTCACATTCCTTGCCTCCTTGTCTCCTGTGGTCACTGAGCTTCATATAGATTTACATGAACAGACCCCAGCTGAGGTAAATGTGAGGCAGATGTGCTCTTGGAAATCTCTGGTATGATCCAACTTCCCAGTCCACTTTGCCACCATCAACACTGCCTATTATACAGTGCCCCATTGGTCTCCTTCCTGCCCCTGCCCAGCTTCTCACAGTGGCCAAGTCTGACTCCTACTCAATGGAAACTCCAGGCCTAGTCCAGACTCCAGGTACCTCCTCTGCCCTCACCAAAGTTTCCAATGGTCTCCTGGTCCAAGGTGCTGGGGTCCATTAGCCAGCTCACTGGGGCAGGGATGGGAGGTAGATAAATGTGTTCTATTAAGCTGAACAAGTTTAAAGTATAGCCTGTGCACATGCATGTATTTGTTAATAGACTGCAGGTGCTTTATCTGTAAGAGACAAGCTCCTGGTGATGGAATTACAGACTTCAGAGACAAGGAAAATTGGAAATTCTTGGATGTAGCCTCAGGTTCACACTTAAAATTCATCCACACAATCTACTCAGGCTTCAAGTCTAGCACTCCACCCATACTATGAAGAAAGAAAGAAATTTTGACTCAGGAAAACTCTAAACTAACTGGGGAATTTTTTTAATTTAGGAAAATTCAGGAAAACATTTGCATGATTTTTTTTTACTTCATAAGAAAATAAGGCATCAAAATCACAGATGGCAAGACAGCTGAAATGAACTCTAAGGATCAGCTCTTTTCACTTTCTTTATTTCACAATGGAAGAAAAGAATCCCAGAGGTTCACACCACGAACCCACATCAGACCAGAATTCAGCGTGTGGATCTCCTGACACCTGGCCTGTGCTTCTTCTATTATACCTTGTCGCTGCTATCCAGTTTCCTATGTCAAAGTGTAGGGTGATCATTGACACAGGTAACTGATCAGATACAGTGGCATGAGAGGATGAACATGCCAATACATTCATCCATATGTGACATCTCATCCAGACTTGAAATTGGCCTTGTTCCATTTCAATGCATACCTCCTATACATACAGTAAGAGAGTATGTAGTTCATGTCAACCAAACTATTACCTGACAAAGATCAGACCAAAGGGAAGGACACTGCCCAGGTCAATTCTTTAAATAATATGTGCAGATATTATTTGTGCAGATAATAATATGTAACAGCCAGCTGGTGGGGTGCTATCAACTTGGAAAATATCCCATTAGAAATGAGAAACTATAATGCAAGTCATGTAAAATAAAATTAGTCCTTTCCACATAGCTGGAGGGAAACTCCACCCATTTCACTACAGAGAGATGGGTGGCATCCCTTCCTCCCCTTAGAACATTGTCTCGTGTGACCCTTCCCTGGACAGCTCCAACTGCCGGGGTTCTGAGGTGCCTCCAATCACTGGTCACCAATTATCTCACAGCTGCCTCTCTATCAAAGAAAGCACCCAATGCCCTGTTCTGTCTGTACATTAAATAAAGCACAGAGCATAATCCAACAAAAGACCAAAAACACTCCAAGAAAACAGCTCAAGCTTGGGGTAACACAGACAGTATTAATTTTCTCCAGACACTCTGTGTGGTCAAAATTCTACATGCAAGACGTATAGGAACAACAAAACCTCAGATCTGCTTAGCCACTCACTACCACCTCCAGTGTTTTTATAGGAACTTTCATTCATTCTATGGCCCATTGTGCAGCCTTGAGGCCTTCCCTGGAACTTGTGTGTCTTTTATGAGGAAAGAGTCCTTCACATAACTCCTCTCCCCAGTTTCCCATTAACTTAAAGATAAAAATTATAATGTCACCTTGATAAAAGTCACCAGCATTTGTTAGTTTGGGGTTTGCCTTTTAATGGAAGCTTTCCATTACTCTTATGATGAGACTATCATTAGTTATTTGACATCTGGCATCCTCCACTTTATCCCCTCTGAAGACAGTGCAATATCTGAAGAAACTAACATGATCTTCTGCTTCAAGTCATGATCCTCATAGACAATAATCAAATGTTCTAATTATACACTCTAAGTGACTTCCTTTTTTACAGTCATCCTTTCAACATCTTTGCACATCCATGTATACAAATGTATAGATGAGGGATCATACCCTTTACCTAAAAACAGTTGTTGGGTGTCAGCTAGTGCTATTAATAATTCAAGGGAACAATAGATATGAACTGGAAGTGGGTTGGGTGAATTTCACCTGCCATGGGAAATTAATGTTCTCTGTTTTCCTGCTGAAATAACTTCAGAAGATGGTAAAGGAGAAGTCTTATCCTATTTACTTTGGGGACTTAGTAGGGCAATTTGGTATCTCATCAGGAGACCACGAAGTGGTGCATAGGACATCACTTACAGCACAGATCTCCTGAGTACCTGCACTCTCTGTGGGCACTAAAGCAAGCACTTGGTCTCCTGATTTAATCAGAAGAGTTTACATCTTCAACATTAGTCTTCTTATTGAAAATCAGAGAACAGGGCTAACAGCAGTCAGGTGAGTGGCTACGTCAGCTTAGGAGGGGTTGGTAGAAGATGGCTTTCTGCTCTGGCACACTGCTATTTGTTTGAGAGTCTCACGGAAATCACTGCATGTGGCTTAACCCAAGTACTGACAAAATGAAATAGAACCAAGTGGGGGAAAAAACAGGATTTTAGACATAGATAATTGACAGTCTATGAAAATCCTCCTCTTAAAATTACATCAAGTACAAAGAATGAAATGAATCAGTAAGAAATTACACTAATTATCTGTCATTGGGTGCACCCGGAACAAGAACTAGAATCTTGGGGTGAACATTAAATTTAAAAATCTTAACAACCTGAACAGGATAGCTCTATTTAAAGAATGTATCTTATCCTAGTCACTAAGGAATTGCCATCACACTTTATTTATATCATATTTTAAATTTCATCAAATTGAAGTCAAAGTCCAGTTGCACAAGTGATAAAAAGGTCCCAGTTTCATTCTGACAATAGATGACCAAAGTATGAATTGAATGGGCGAGGACCTTCATGCTCAAACCCTAGTGAGGCGCTGAAGTGTCCTCATGGACCCATCACTGGGAGGCTCTCAATGGGGGCCTTTCCAAACCCTGGGGATTTCTACACCATCAGGCTCCTTCCAAGCACCACCAGAGGCCTTTCTTAGTAAGTCAAGGCACCAACTATGTACAAATGAGCCACATTCTCCTGGGAACTGTGTCTCCCTGATCACAAAGCATGTTTGATCACTGCAATTGTTCAAGTGCTTCAGCAAAAAAAAACACAAGGTGGTCTCAGCTTCCTTCGGGGCCTGTGGTCTATCAGATGGGTTCTTTCCACCAGAGGCCTCACTCTGCAGCTTGAGCAGGAGAATGAGCAAAGAAGAGCTGCTAAGTCTCCCCCCCATTCGCACCTCTGCCCAGCAGAGTTGGGAACATGCATGCTGAGTGCAGGCCACCCTCACACACCGACAGAGAGCAAACAGGCTGCCTCTCCACGTTGTTTCCTCCCTTACGGTGCTGTCACAACGGTCTTGTGTCTGTTCCTCACACGCTTCCTCATTCCCACCCGTGGCCTCGGGAGTGTTCTGCTCCTGGACCTTCTTGTGACTGTTTGTTCCTGTCTTAGCTCATCTGGCATCTCCCCAAGGAGGGAT
The DNA here is from genome assembly GCA_004025085.1 of Thryonomys swinderianus. Classification (NCBI taxonomy): domain Eukaryota; kingdom Metazoa; phylum Chordata; class Mammalia; order Rodentia; family Thryonomyidae; genus Thryonomys; species Thryonomys swinderianus. Next base: position 37,094 of record PVIC010011775.1, on the reverse strand, counting down.
CTCCACTCACCATCTTGGATGAGAAGGAAACTTGAAGACAATCATTCACAAGCCCTCAGCTTACAACGGATATTATCACCTTGGTGTGATGCCACAGGGGCTCAGAGGTGAAAACGAGGTCGAACAGCATCTGCACTCCAGCTAAAGAGCTAAGCTTCCACATCCCTGTGTCAGTCAGTCCTTGGTCAAGGCCAATGGGAAACAGGGAAAGGTGGAGGTAAACTCCAGGCACTCTCCACTGCACTCACTTAGGACATGATTCCAGCACCCAGAGGAAGTCTCTGGAAAGAGTCACAAGCATGGCGGTTGGACAGGCCCTCAGGAATGGGGCCTGGGTGTACAGAGCGGTACACACATCCAAGGTGCCCACGTAGCTTCAAACTCAACAATCTCCAATACACACCCTCGTGTTCTTTCCTTGGGTGCACTTAATGCTCTCTGGAATTGTCTACTGTCAATCTTCCCAACTACAAGAAAGTCTCCCTGAGAATAAGGTTTGTCTGTCTTGTCTGCCAATTTCCAGGGGATAGATCCTGGGAGACAGAGGACACAAGTAATCCTAAAATAAGCACGGGGTCTGGAATGGGGAAATGTGGCAAGACCAGTCAGGTGAGCTTAGCAGATCTAACTGCTGGTCCCTATCTGCTCGTGTGTATAATGCAGAGGGAATGTGTCAGTGGTTAGTGATGAGGGTGTTCATAGCACCCCTGTTTGTGACAGCTGGTAACTCATGAGAAGTAAACATTTGACTCTAAGAAATGAATTATCCCTGCAGTGAAATAACACAGAAACATTAAAAGTAATACTATCTAAATGACATGAAAACTTTTGCAGATTATATTGTGAAGTCTAAAAGTATGTGGCTTGCAAAACAGTACATATAGTAAAACTCTATTTTATCATGCTTTATTAGTGTATATTTGTTCTTAAATATATAAAAATATCCTAGCTTATTTACAAGAGCTTTGCTTCCATTTTATCCTTCTTTTATTTTTTTTGCATTATTCAGTAAACTTTATTGGTACATTATATACACAGCTCACAATCACCCAAAACATTGGGGAATTTGTACCAATATGTGACACAGGTCAATTCTCATTTTTACCCACATCCCTGCCCACCCACCCTATCCTTCTTTCATTTTTTCTTTTCCTTTTCTTCATTTCCCTTTCCCCAGTCCCTAATACCCTTTCCCATTTCAAAATTTTCCTCCTATTTCCCAATATCTATTATACATTTTGGTCTTTATTTACACTTTCAGTTTCTCATACCAGAGAAACAACGTGATGTTTATACATGTATGTCTGGTTTATTTCACTTGAGTATGGTCTCAAGATGCATCCATTTATCTATAAATGCCTCAAATTCATGTTTCCTTATGAGTGGAAAGTACCCCATTATATATTTTTATTTAAAAAAACTTCTTTATCCATTCATCAGCCAATGGGCATTTGGGCTATTTTCAAGATTAAGCTAGTAAAAATTATGCTGCTATAAACAGTGTGTATATATCTTTGCAGTATGTATGATGTTTTCAATTCTTTCAAGAAGGTACCAAGAAGGGGAATACCTGAGTTAACAGAACCTCTTGGGCTGGGGATATAGTTCAGTGGCACCACTGCCTGTCTCGCACATGCAAGGTGATGAGTTCAATCCCACAAAAAGAACCACAAAAAAAAAACCCATAAAACCTCTACTCCTAATTTTTTGAAGGAATCTCAATACTAATTTCCACAGTGGAGAAGTGTTCCTCTCTCCCCAAAGCTCAACCAGTATTTGTTACTGATAGATTTCTTGATTAGAGCTATTCTTTCTGGAGTGAGACAGAATTTCAGGGTTGTTTTCATTTGTATCCGTAATGACCAGTGAGGTTGCACCTTTTTTCATATATTTATTTGCCATTTGTATTTCTTCATCTGAGAAGTATGTGTTCCTCTCAGATGCCCATTTCTGGATTAGGTCTTTAAATTGGGGGGGGTGATTTTTTTCATTTCTGTATATATTCTAGATCGTAGTCTTGTCTAAGGAACTGCTGGCAAAATTTTCTTCTCATTCTGTGGGTTAGCTCTTCAATCTGTTGGTGTTTTCTTTTGGTGTGAAAAGCTTTTTAATAAGATGAAATCCCAGTTGTTGAATTATTTGTAATATTTTCCATGTGCTGGAGGTTTTTGTTCATAAAATCTTTGCCTACTCCCATGTCTTCAAATGTTCTATGTATTCTCTCTTCCAGCAGATTTAGTGTTTCTGCTCTAATATTTAGATCTTTGATCCATTTTGATTTTAATTTAGTGCATGGTGAGAGGTACAGGTTTAGTTTTAGTCTTCAGCAGTTTTTTTAAAATATTTATTTATTTATTTTTGAGACAGTGTCTCACTTTGTAGTTCAGGCTGGCCCTAGGCTAACTATGCAGCCCAGGCAAGCCTTGTACTCATCAGTCCTCTTGCCTCTGCCTCCTGAGTGCTGGGATGACAGGTGTGAGCCACCATGCCTGGCACTGTGGTATGCAGTACTGTGGTATGCTGGTGGGCATGAGTCACTAGCCCCGGTATTGTTGTATGTCTCCCTAGCACTTGATATTGGTTGATTTCTTCATGACACCCATTCTTTCTGGACTAAGAATCTCATTGTTGTTTTAATTGGCATTTCTCATGTGATCAGTGATGATGAACATTTTTCATGCATTTATTGACCTTTTGAACCTTTTCTTAGAAATGTCTGTTCATCTCAGATGCCCATTTTTAACTGGGTCTTTAAATTTGAGGTGTCTAAGTTTTTTGACTTCTTTATGTATTTTAGATATCAATACTTTGTCTGAGGAGTAACTGGCAAATTTTTTCTGAATCTGCAGACTATGCATCCAATTTGTTTGTGGTTTCCTTTGCTATATAGAAGCTTCTTTTTTTCAGTACCAGAGATCGAACTTGAGCCCTTATGCTTCCAAAGTAGGCACAGTACCACTTGAGCTAAATCCCCAGCCCTATATAGAAGCTTTTTATCTTGATGTGATCTCATTTATTAATTGTTGTTAGTATTACTTGTGGAACCAGGGTTCTATTCAGAAAGTCTTTGTCCACAAGTATGTCTTTAAATGTTTTACCTATTTTGTCTTCCATCACATTAACTTTTTTTGTTATATTTAGATCTTTGGCCCATTTTTATTTTAGTTTTAGTGCATGGTGAGAGGTATGGGCATAGGTTCAATCTTCAGCATGTGGAAAGCCAGTTCTCCCAGCACCATTTGTTAACTAGGCTATCTTTTCTCCAGTGAAAGGATTAGGTACTTTTGTCAACAGATAAAATAGCTGAATGTGGATAGAGTTGTTTCTGCATATTCTATTCCGTTCCAATGCTGCACATTTCTGGGTTTTTTTCCCCAATACCATACCATTTTTATAACTATAGTTTTATAGTATAACTGGAAGTCTGGAACTGTGACATACCATGCTACACAGAATGGCTTTTGCCATTTTAAGTCTCTTCTGGGTCCACATAAATTTTAGAATTACTTTCTTCAGTTCTGTGAGAATGTTACTACTATTTTCATGAAGATTGCATTAAATCTGTATAACAATCTTGGAAATATGGCCATCTTGCTTATATTAGTTCTGCCAATTCAGGAACAAGAGATTATCTTTCCATTTTCTGATATCCTCTTTGATCTCCTTTTTCAGAGTGCTCTAGTTTTCATTATAGAAGTCTTTCACTTCTTTTGTTAGTTAATTTCTAAGTATTCCATCTTTCTTGACTCTATGAAAGGTATAATTTTCCTAATTTCTCTCAGTAAGTTTGTTATTTGTGTTCAGGAATGGTATTGATTAAGTGCTGACTTTGGTTCCCTGTCTACTTCTCAGTTTAATAATTGGCCTTCCTTGTGGCTTCTTTCTATTTATGCTCTTAGAATTATGATTTTCTTTATCTCTTTCTAAAGTATCCTTCAGAAACTTTTGTACAGTTGGCTTGGTGATCATGAATTTCTTCAGTTGTTCTTTGTCATGGAAGTATCTTATTTCTCCACTGTTTAGAAAAGATAGCTTTACAGGGTACATCAATCTGGGTTGGAGGGTATTTTCTTTCAGGACTTGAAGTACTTCACTCCAAGATACCCTTGACTTAAGGGTTTGTGTTAAGATATTTGCTGTGATTCTGATTAGCTTTCCTTTACAGTTGACTTTTTTCTGTGACAACTTTTAATATTCTGTTCTTTTGCTGAATTTCTGAACTGTTGATTCTTATATCCCTTATGTAAATTTATTTTGGTCATACCTAATATGCCTCACTTATTTATGTTAAATTCTTTTTTCATGTTTGGAAAGTTTTCTACCGTTACTTCTGTGAACAGGTTTTTTAAGGCATTTGTTCTGTCTCCTGCTTTCTCATTGACTCTGATGAATCATATATTGCTCTTCTTTGCATCATGTTACAGCTGTTGGATTGATTTCTCACAGTCCCTTATTCTCTTTAATAAATATTTGTTTACCTTTTTTTGTACTGCGAATCAAACTCAGGGCTTCACACTTTCCGTAGAAACAAGATCTACAGTTATGTAAAAAATCCTACATAAACCAGAAACTTATACACAGGGAGAGTGTCCTTAACAGTGATTTTACTTGAAGAGGTTGTGTAGAGGGGCTAAGAGGGATAGGGGACAAAACAGAGAGATAAGTGAAGAGAAGTATAGTAAAAGCAAGACTGAAAGACAAAGGATGATCATTCAAACCTTGGAAACTAGAGAAGAGGACTGGAGAGAAAGAATGAAGAAAGCAAAAGAATATTGAAGGGAACCAAAAAGACTAGAGACAATGTTCACTTAAATGAAAATTTTAAAAAATCAAGAAAGATAGTTGAAGAAAAAGAGAAAAAAGATGAACAAAACAATAATAAAAGTAAAATCTGAACAACCATAAAAAGCAGGAAAAAAAGAAAGTGAAACATAGAAATAATAATAATAAAATTTTCTAGTCTCCACAGTTCTGTGTTAGTGTCCAAGTCAGAGCCCAAACCTGCTGCAGTAGGATTAGTGCTGTGTGTGAGGCTGACCTTGAACTCTGGATATGGGGGCTGGGCCAGTCTTCGGGCAGCACCTTTCTGTATGTCGCTTGCATCTCCTTACCTTGTTCATCCCTATGATGCTCTCCCAGTTGCTATGATGCCCTTAGACGGACAGCCCAAGGCTGCTCCCTGTCTTGTATACAGATGGCCCTGCTAGTCTTTGTGCAGCTTCTTGAGTTCTTTTCCCACTGGTGCATCTCCCTCTCACATGCTGCAAGGGAGGGGTGCTCCTGGGTGACTCACTGCCCCTGCTGCACCACCGCAGGGTCAACCCGAGGCTCCTTTGTCCCCCTTCTCTCTAGTGGGAAAGTGCTGATTTGCCACTCATTGCTCCACTGTGGCCCTAGGCTCCTTCAGCCCTGTGTCTGCATTCCCTGGGCAGAAAGGTTGTGCTGTTCAGCTCATACCTTCATTGCCACTGTGCAATCTCTAACCTTATTATCATGACAGGTTCCAGTTAGCTGCTTTGCTGTAAGACAAAAAAGGAAACACAAGTAACCTGGGAGCCCATTGAGGAGGGATCAGCTTCCCAGTCACTTGTGCCTGTGTGTGCAAGTGAAATTTACTGCCAAGCTGCAGCTCTTTTATTTTGAGGAAGGCAAGAGAGGCAAGGGGCCTTGCATCCCAAATCTGTCCTGTGTGGCTGGACTTGGCCACATTATTCCAGCAGTTTTTGGAAACTTCTCAGAATGGCAGTTACTGCTCTATGTGCAGAAGGCATTCTCGCAGGCAGCCCTGTGTGCTGTTTTGCTGTGTTATAAAATCCTACACCCATGCTTTGTTTGATCTACAAATCTCTTACTTCAGATCAATTTTGTCATCAAGATGTATGTCTGTCCCTTTCTTCCGATTTTTAGTTGATTTTCTCCAAGTAGCTCCCACGTGGCTCCTCCTCTATTCAGCCATGTTGAATTCCCCATCTCTTCCTTTTATCTGTTCTTGTTGTCTCAACCTTTTACACCAAAATGTGGAAGAGAATCAATTATCTTCAATTACTTATTTGCAATACCAAAATAATCTCCATGGACTGTTCTGATACTGTCATTAAGAGACCAGTTTGTTGTGCTGTGATGAAAAGATTGTAAGACAGGTTCTGTTTTAACCTCTGTCCCCTAGTGACTGGCTGGTGGGAGAGGCGTGATGGGCAAGATGAATGCTAATCTCAGAAAAAAAAAGTGTTAGGGGGGAGCCTGTCGTTAATTCTCTTACATAGAGAAGCAACTCTTTGGATTTGAGATGCCTTTTTTTTTTTTTTGAGACAGGGTCTCACTTTGTATTGAGGCCAGCCCTGAGCTCACTAGGTAGCCCAGGTAAGCCTCAAACCCAGCAATCCTCCTGCCTCTGCCTCCTGAGTGGTGGCATCTCTGGATTTGAAATGTTAAATATTCAGGCTATTTTCGTCACAGCAAGTATGCAGCAAGAACCCCTTGGTCAGAGGGCTGCGTGGAAGAAAATACGCCAAGCATCTGTCACCTGTTTGTACCCAACTATAAAAGGGTTGGCTTTGCTCCTTAATGAGGCCAGGACCTCCCAAAAGGCTCTCTCATGACTAATCAACACTGGAGATTTCTTCTCACTGGATGACATTTGTAACATTGACTGAGTGGGTAGGGGTGGGAAGTCTGATGCTCCTCTTTAATCATTCCTTCTTTCTCTCTGAATTCTGAGCCAAGTAAGAAAAGAGATGCAGAAGAATGATCAGCACACTGCTTTATGACCAATAAAGCAATGGAGAACAGGGTTGGCATCTAGTTACCCCTATGTTCTTAGTCCTTTTCCCCATGAATAATCAGCCCCAAATGTCATAGACACAGCTGCCCAGGTGAGTTTGGGGGGGGGGGTTGGAAAAAGAGGAAGATTCCAACAATTTGACAGCCTCTCTTGGGGAGGTGTGGATGAGGATGCAGGTATCACCTTCCCACAATTTCTCCTTCTGAGATCAGATGTGGCATCTTGAAATAAGATGTGAACTCCCAAGGGGTCCCTGTTTTGTTGACTGCTGAACCCGGAATCCTTAGGACTCAACAGAAATCTACTGGAAAATGAGTGAACAGAGCTAGAACCAGGAAATAGTGGTTTCCCCTAACTATAAGGGTCTTTGAAATTATTCTTCCAGCCGAGTTAGCCACCCATTTGTCTAATAGAAAGACAAACATACAGATAGGAAGAGCAATACTGATCCTGACTGAAGATTGTGTTGGCGGCGTAAAATAGCATAAAAAAAGGAATAGTCATTTATGTGCAAATGGACACACATTGAGGACATACTAATAAGTGAAATAAATAGGTCACAGATATGTAAATACCATACCTTTTCTCTGGTATGAGAACCTGTAGATGTAAATAAGTTCTAGAATGTATGACAGATTTTGTGAAATAGGAAATATTCAAAGGGAATGTGGTAGGGGAAAGTAATGAGGAGAAAAAATAAATATGATTTGAAAAGAAAAAGAAAGTACATGTATATAGGGGGTTAGGGGTTGTTGGGTGGGTAAGACTATGGGTAAAAAGGAGAATTAATGTTGTCATATACTGGTAAAAATTCCCCAATGTTGGATGTGATTGTGAACTGTGTATAAAACGTACCAATAAAGTATTCAGTTTAGGAAAAAAGGGGAATAATTTAAAGCATTCTAAGGAGCTTTGAGGACAGTATAGACTGGGACTTATAGGACCCCAAGTCATTAAACTGAGTTAAGTGCAGGCTTAGGAAAAAGGTGGCAAATTTTAGAATCTTCTGGACTCTAGCTTTCTTCTCTACAAAATTGCCCCTATTAGTCTTCAGCTTTTCAGGATTAGATAAGAAAAACTAAGAATGGCTGTTAGCAGCATAAGGTTATCTGTCCATCACTTGTAAAGTTCAGAGCCCCTAAATTAAAAAAGGGTTCAGTTTATTGTTACTGGCAATACTTGGCCAATTCCATATATTTTCTTTCCCAGATGTAAATTTCTGTGAATTCACAATATTTGTCTAGTTCATTCCTATATACCACATCTTTTGAACTAGTTCGAAGAAGAAAAATATCCAATTTTAAATTAGTATTTTTATTTTGCAACTAACAGTTATGAAGTCAATGTTTAATATCAAAAATAGGTCTAGAAATAAGCTTAGGTTAAATTGTCAGCTTATGTACTTGGAATAAACAGTGAGAATTCTGAAGTATTTCTGGAAAGATATAAATGTTATTACATTTCAATTTTGTTCTTTACTGAATTACAAACATGCTGCATACAGACCTCCAATTAAGCCTTCTCACTTTTCTTTCTTTAAAAAGTTTGCTCCAACTAGATACTCTCTAAAGAATGTTCAGCGTATTCATTTTGCTTTCTCTTTCAGTAATTTTAATGCCAAAAAATGTACCGTTTGCTAAGCTTAAAGAACATGGTTAAAAAGCTACAAGAAGGCTGGAAACATGTATTTTTCTTTCTAGCAAAGTCTGTCCCTATACTCTCACCCCTTTGTCTAGGGGTGGAAAACATGCCTATACAAGCTGTGATCGAAACTATAGTGAACATTTAACTGTTTTGTTAGTGTATTATGTAACAGGCACAGTGCCATTAGTCCCCTCAAATACTCCCACCTCACTTCAAACACACCCATTATTCTTGCCACTTCCGGAAGTCTTCTCCTGTGGGTATCTTTAGTCGAATTGTCCTGGCTCCCTTGATGTCCTGAATCCACTCAAAATGTTAACTTTGATTGTCAAGAGCAATTATACATAAATTTTGTACAACTATGCTTGTCTAAGGCTCAATGTCACCTTGCCCCTGAGCAGACTAAGGCAAGTGGAAACATAATTCCATTTTGCCTCTGGTCACACCTGAGGCCTCAAGGGTCCCCTGATACTGTGGTGCTCAAGGGCAAGACTGCATCAGCTGAAGACACAGCCTGGTTCTTTAAGAACTGATTAGTAACACAAAGAAGAAGAGAACACCGGGGCAGGGACTAATTCTTTGTCAAATGTAACTAAACGCACCCACCATGGTAAGAATACTCTGCACACAGTCCTCCTCAACAGGAGAACCTCTCGACTTATGTTTCATCAGCTCCTCATTGTCCTAAGAGTGCTGCTTCCCCTGATTCTCCCTCCAATTATTGTCTGTAGCCAGTAATTGACGGCCAGCTCAGAGTCTTTGTCTTTGCCACTCTCAGCCACTGACCTCCCACGTGCCCCCTCAATACACTGAAATCATGCAAGTCTCTATTGTCTTTCTTCCCCCCCATCTCTCTGTCAAAATCTTTGCCTCTGCTGGCAACAACCAAATTTCGGCCTCCACTGATCATCAGCTTATTGCTCCATTTTCTCTTTCTTTACCACTCACCATCCTCCTTTCAAGACCGTCAGAGAATTGAGCACCCTCTGATATTTCACGGTTATTTTGACTTTAGGGAGGAGCAAGACGTCACAGATGCCATGAGCAAGGTGGATGAGGACATATTCTCAGGTTTTTATGAGTCTACTTTCCTCTCACGTGACCCTTGGCAGTAGCAGTCCCTTATTTTAAATCATACTTTGTGAAAACACTCCCAAAAGAGGACTTCCAGAGCGGTTTCGGAAAGTGACAAGAACAATGGGATACATGCACTCGAAGGGAGGGGGAGTATTTTGAAGCAGATTAATATCAATGTGCCTTTTCTTCTAAGAAAAATTTTAACAGACTTTGTGCAGACGGGAAAGGGATTTGGAAATGGAGGAAACCAGAGGGAGGGAATGAGAAGGGAAGGTAAAAAGGATCAAGATTTTATTGCAAACAAATACTAATTTTAAAAATAAAGATTCACTATATTTTAATCACACCTTCTACTATAAATACATGAAGTGCTTGTGAAAATGCCTGCTCTATAAAAGATGATCAATAAATAGTAATTAGATTAAATAAGAACTAAGAAACGTGCAGTAGGTTCCACAATTAGGCAAATATTCTTGAAGAGCAATTTCAGTAGAAATCAGGAATATAAAGTAGCTACGACCACATCCACCCTAACTGTGAAGGCCACTCCAGTCCAGTGTCTTGCGTTATGAGCTCTTCGGTTACACAGAGGCAGGAATGGTGTGAACAGACCACAATATGCAGTCTTCTGATTTTCCCAGGTCAAGGCTTGGTATTCTCATCATCCACCAAGCCAATGTGTCCCATAAAGGAGTTTAAACCCTATTTCTTGAAATTGGTTCCAAAGCAATTCATTTGATGAGAATAATTTATTTTTTCAAAGTGTGAGAGAGCAGATAAATATGAAAAAAAGGCATTCTAAAGCTATAAACATGAAATTGTCCATTTAAAAACATTCTTAAGAAAGACCAGTTCATTCTGTGCACCCTAAAATTGTAGTTGTAAAGTGGTGGCTCTCACCTCCTGGGAGATTGGAAGGGACACTGGACTTCTGCAGTGCATTGTCACGGCTCTGTGTCACCCACGGTTTGTGGAGCACCATGCTCCCACCCATGACAGAGCCCTAGCACTGCTTCTCCCTGGGCAGAGAAACTTAGGAGGAGAGCATCTGATCTGCGGGCCACCCACACTCATTTTGCTGGACTTCCAACCTCATCATTATGCCCAATGAGGAGTCCTCCCTAGTGGGCCGTGCATTGCCTCTCAGCTACAACCTGTCCATCCTTACTTCCTCCGCCTCCCTGGCCTCCCCTGTAAGATGTGCTAGTGTTACATCCCTGATCTCAGGACTCACTTCCTCCCAGAGACAAAGATAGTAGTGCCTTTCAAGCGACCTGATACCACTCCTCACAGGTATCTCATTTACTGTGTAAAAATACTGAAGGTCTCTCAAAAAGGTGCCTGCCATCCTCCCTATTTAGGGAAATATAAACCAAAGCCACATTCAACTCCACCACGGTGGTAATGATATAAAAAAAAGTGGAAAATAACAAGTCTCATTGAGGATGCAGAGAACTTGGGGCCCTGGTATATTTCTCATGAGGATACAAAATGACATAGTCTCTGTGGAAAACAACTTTCTAGCTCCTCAAAAATTAAAGTATATAATGACCAAAAATCTCAGCAATTCCCTTCCTGGGTTTATACCTGAGTGCCAAAAATGGTCCTCAAGCAATTACCTGCACACAAATGTTCTTACTAGCATTATACACAAACTCAAAACACATAGCAACACCTAAATGTTCATCAATGGATAAAACTTTGGAATACTATTCAGCTCTAAAAAAGGAATAAAGTGCTACTGATACATTGTTAACAGCACTGTGGGTGAACCTTGAAAATATTATTCTAAATCAAGGGAACCAGACACAATAAGCCACATATTACAGATTCTATTTTCATGAGACCTTCAGACTAGGTAAATACAGAGATGTAGAAAGGAGATTACTGGTAGCCATTGTCTGGGGGAAGAGTAGCTAATAGCTCCTTGGTTGATAAAAGGCTTTATTTGGGGTGACAGAAATGCTTGGGAACTAGAGATAATAGTTGCACAATAGTATATTTAGTGTACACTAAATAATGCCTACTTTTATGTTAGATGTATTTCAAATCCATTTTTTAAAAATGCTTTAGAGGAGTTACCCACTTTCTAGGTTTCCCCTTCTGTCTCTCTTAAGGCAGAAGCTTTCTCTCTCAATAAAATTTTCCTACTCAAACCTTCATTGTTCCTAAAATTCATCCTTTGAGTTTTTAGAGAACATGAACTCACATTTCATGTTCTCTAAAAATGAACTAGGCCCTCCTCTCCTGCATCATATTGGAGGTCTTCCACCAAGGTAACTGGATGGAGACTCAAGGTGGTATGCTTACCCAAGATAACAATGCATGGAGTCTATTGAGGGCCTTTAGATAGATCCTCTGCAGAGTGACCCTGACTGCCATTACAACTACACCCCTTTCCAGCCTGAAGAAGTTAGATCAGTCTTTGCCCATTGCCTCTCATGACAGTTTGGGTACCTCTTCAGAGGGGTGAATATTATAGGTAGAAAAGCCAGCTAGACATGTAGACAGGTAGATAGGACTGACCCTTGAAAGACTTGCAAAAAAGGGGATACTTTTGAAGGTCAACACCATCAATGAGAAATAACACTACAGGCCTCATTCTCCTCCTAGGATGGAAGGTCACGGTCTGGATCCAGACCCTCCTTGGACTGCAGTAATTACAAAATCCCCAGATAATGGGCCAGGACCTTGAACCACCTGGAGGAGTCTCCTGACAAGAAAGACCCTTTAAGGTTTGAATCCTCATTGGTGACCCTATTTTTGAACCCACCCACCTCGTGAGTTTGGTCTATAAAATTCCCCTGAAAGAAGCAATCTTTGGGTTACCCACTTTCCAGGTTCCCCCTTCTGTTTCTCTTAAGGCAGAAGCTTTCTCTCTCAATAAAATTTTCCTACTCAAAAAAAAAATATTTTAGAGCATTAAATATTATCCCAGAATGGGAACACATGATCTACAAACATCTTGACACTAGGGGTTATATCTCATGAGATCTTAGTCTCCCATAGAAGATGGCAGAGAGCCTGATAGAGGTGCTGAATGGATGGATGTGTGTGTTGGGGAGTGTGCAGGGCCTTCTGTGGCCAGATGCCAGGCCGCCCTGTCCCCCACAGGCAGCTGCCTGATCTGCCTCGCATCTGGTGATGACTTTATCTAGGGCTCGCAAGGGCTCAGTGGCTGCAAGATTTCCTCCTGTGTCCCTGTACACTGAGATTTAGCAAGGAATCTGTGCTACTCTTTTGCTCAAGTTAAAATTGCACATTTTGCTGTCCTGGTTAGATAGATGCAACTGACTGAAATATCCCGCCTGAGCGGGGGTGACGTCAGCCTCTCATTAGCTTGCGTGGCTTTCAAGTCTGCATGGAGAACACTCCCGTCTGAGGTAAAACCCTGAAAACACACAGTGGCAACTCACTGCAGGGAGAGGCAACTTGGTTGTAGTACAAGGTGGCTCCTAATTGAAAACAAGGAAAGAAGTTGAGTTTCCTACAAGAAAGTACCCCATATTCCCACAGCCTGACTCTAAGCCAAATTTATTTCATAACTCCTTCATTTCAAGTCCTGAAGTCTCCTTCCTGACACTCCTGGTTTCTTTGCTGCCCAGTCTGGCTAAAGGTGAGGTCACTTCATGGGACCTTCTGAGATTTAAATATTTTGTAGTAACCACGGCATCGTTCCTAAGCTGAATGTGGGAAGAAAATGGGATCTAGGGAGAGATTTTGCCTTTTATTTCAGTGATGTAGAATTTTCAAGATTGCAGTATAGGTTTGTCAACACCAACAGCTCAGGGCCCACAGCCAAATACGCCAATGGAAGAACTCTAATGAGAGATATAATTAGAAATGAATGGGAGCTGTGGTTTTGGAGAACACAGTTCACACTACCTAGAAGCTCCCTCTCCTTGATAAAACGAAGTCCAGGCCAGCCTTGGTTATCTTTTACATGTTAAACATGCAGGTAGAATTTGTACAGTTTAAGGAGCAGTTTCACATAGTACCTTTTCTAATCTGATCTTGCCAACTACTAATGAGATAGGTGGGACAGTTACTGTTGTCTGTAATTTTAAAATTCAGAAGACGAGATTTAAGAGGTGGGCTCAAGGTCACAGACCGGCTCAAATTCAGGCTTTTTAAAGCCAGCACAAGAGCGTCTCACTCCACACCTTTTGCTTCTCCACACCACCCGGGGCTCACTGTGACCCCCAACACTGGTAAACCACCAAAGGAATCAGAGTTCGGCTGAAGAAATAGGGTTGTCTGGCTTCTCTTTAGTGTGCAAGGCATTCGCATGCCTTCAGTTCCAGTTACAGAATCCTCCACAGAACTGACCATGTTAAAGACAACTCAGGTCTAAACTGATCCCTCTTTCGAGTTACCCACCTATCACCCAGGCAGCTGCTGTTTACAGAAAGGTCAGCAAAGGGCAGAGGATTCTTGTTCTTGTTGTGAGTTTAATTTCTTGCTGTCTCCAGCTTCCTCTCATGAAGCACATCCTTCCCAAGCAGAGTGCGCAGTAGTGTCCACTGTGACCACTCACTCATCTCCCTTCGCTCTGTTCTGGGCTTCCTGGTTTCACCACAGGCTGCTTCCACCTGGCCAAGGGTGACACCCCTTCTGACGAGGCTCCTGCCCTCAGTCCCAGGTTCCTGTGGCTTGCCTCATTATGATGGGCTCATCCTGGACCAGTTGCTGGCCTGGCTCCCCTGTCCCCGCTGCCCCACAGGACAGTGGATTCCCCAGCCCTGCAGTCTGTCCGGGTCGCAGAGGGACGCCCTGAACGTCTCCCTCACACTCTGACTCAGTTAACTGCCAATGCTGGTTCCAATTCTAAATCTTTGGAAAGTGCCCAGTTCCATGAAAATATACATCCAGTGTCTCCTCCCCTTTCTTGCAGAGCCATTCTCCATCCACTTCCTGGATTTTTCCTTCTGGGAATTCCCGCCGTGCTAGGAAAGAATCAACAGGGCAGGAAGAGGGAAAAGGTCTGTCAACGCTTGGCCTGCTTCCGGTCTCTGCCTCGGGCAGGTGGCAGAGCTGCCAGGGACCTCACTTCCGGCTCACGTGGGATCTGCCCAAACCCCACATCAACTTCCATTTCAATCTTGTGGTTGCAAGAAAATTCAACACTATAGAATCTCCTCTAGCATTCCTAGGTTATTCCTGCATCCTGTTCCAAAGTGGTTTCTGCTACTCTCACTGACCCAAGTCCTTCTATTTTTAAGAAAACATAGATAACAATATTCCCAGGTACCCATAGCCACATGTACGAGGCCCCTCGTGGGAGTCCTCTCACATACACATGAGGTGACCCAGTAATTTCTCCAACACCGGAAATGTGAGCTTTTCTCCTGAGCAGCAAGCTCGGCTCTCCCTGGCCTGACAGCTGTACTTACCCACATTTCTTGTTTCCCAATAAAGAACAGCTTCCTTCGGTCTTTAACCCACCACTCTTCTCACCTTTCCTGGCTACCTTTCCACCTCAGGCTCATGACTAACCTTTCAGGCTCATGACTAACCTTTCAGGCCCAGCCTTCATGAGGACGCCATGACGTGACCCAGCCCCACTCAGCCCAGGTCCCTCCACATCTGCCCGGAAATGGGCTGTGAGTTCACAGGTTTCAGAGCCCACGGCTCAGACTCCAAAGGACTATTTCCAATTTGAGCTGAGCAGGAAAAGAAGTTGCTGCCCCAGAAGAAATGAATTCCCACTGCTGAACAAAGGGGTGATTCTGAGGCAGCTGCTGCCCTCACTGCCTTTCACCGAGTGAGGGAAGTGGGGCCCTGTGAGTGGGGTGTAAGGTCCACGGCCCACAGCTGATAGGGCAGGACAGCGCTCGTGTCCAGGTGCCCACTTTCTCTAGCTCCAAGATCCCTGCGAGCTTCTGCAATACCTCAGCTTCCTTCGGGGTTTCCCAAAAGATGCTAACATCTGCACAACCCACGCAACCACTGACAAACTGCCACTATCTAAGTTAAAATATATCAACGCCAGGCATGGTAGCTCATGCCTGTAATCCCAGCACTCGAAGGCACAGACAGGAGGATTGCTGAGTTCGAGGCTTGGCTGGGCTACAAAGTGAGCTGAGGGCCAGCCTGAACTGCAAAGCGAGACCCTGTCTCAAAATACATATATATACATATATATATATGTATACATATATATATATATATATATATATATCTCTCGACTCATTCTAATCTTTAAAACTTTTCCAAAGTGTTTCTGCCCTGTTAGCCTCCAAGACAAGGCAAATTGAAACTTTCACCATTTTCCTAAGCTTTTCTTTTCATTTTATTTTATTTTGTATTAATAATCCCTCATTCCATCATTGGACTTTGTAAACTCTTATTACACTGTTGTATCCATCTGAGTAGTTAATTCTAGACACTACAACAACTCTGAATAAAAAGGCTTATTACTCACATGGGACACAACCCTTGAGCCCCTCTGAACTTCATGACATTACAAGTCATCATGTGAAGAAAAGGCAGGAGGATCATGAGGTTACATTTGAGAGGAAACTTAAGTTATTTCCAACAGTTTCCATGAGTGGGCCAGGCATGGTGGTGCACACCTGTGATCCCAGCACTCAGGAGGCTGAGCCAGGGGGATCACTGCAAGTTTGAGGCCACCTTGAACCACATAATGAGTTCAAGACCAGCCTGAACTACAGAGCAAGGCACTGTCTCAAAAAAAAAAAATTCTATTGGCCAGAACCCAACCACATGACCCAAACATAAAAGGAAGGCTGCAACTGAAGAGAAGCATACTGATAGTTAGTAAGCTATAATGGTCTTTACTATTCTATATTGTTAACAGAAAACTGAAAAATACAGGAATATAATAACAAAGAAAGAGAACAACTTCAAGGTTTGTTTTTTTTAAGAGGGGAATCTCCCTGCATTGGACTCAGGTTTCTGGGCTTCTGAGATCCTCTCGCCACAATCTGCTGATTAGCTGGGCCCACAGGTGTATAGACCATGCTGCATAATAACATCCTTTTGCCATGTCTGCAATACATGCCATTTTGCGGAGGAATAACCACAAAGACATAACATATCTTGGTTACTCTTTTCCCTCCCTCTAGCCTTCTTTCTCCTTTCTTCCCCTGTTCTCTTCCCCTGCCCCAAAATATCTCCCTTTGTTGCCCTCTTAATTTATTTATAATTGAGTTGTTCATTACAAAAGAAACCAAACAGAAAATATCAAATCTTAAAACTCATTCACTGAGAAAAGGAGTTAAACCTTTCAGGCATTTTTATAGATCTTTAGAGACATTAATATCACACACATGTACTTTTTTTTTTTTTTTTGCTTTTTGGAGACAGGGTCTTGCTTTGTAGTTCAGGCTGGCCCTGAGCTCACTATGGTGCCCAGGCAAGCCGCCGCAAACTCAGCAATCCTCCTGTCTCTGCCTCCCGAGTGCTGGGATTACAGGCGTGAGCCACCACGCCCAGCATTATATGTGGTAACCGGGGATCGAACTCAGGTCCT
>PVIC010011775.1:0-19997 GCA_004025085.1 Thryonomys swinderianus | reverse complement strand
CACACACATGTATTTTTAAAAATAATATTATTAAAGCCAGGCGTGGTGGCTCATGCCTGTAATCCCAGCACTCAGGAGGCAGAGGCAGGAGGATTGCTGAGTTTGAGGCTTGCCTGGGCTACATAGTGAGCTCAGGGCCAGCCTGAACTACAAAGCGAGACCCTGTCTCAAAAAAAATAATAATAATAATATTATACACATTGCTTGATAGCTTGTTTTTTAATGAAACATTTTCTATATCACTACATGACTCTATCAACATTCTTAGTACATAACTTTCAATTTTACAGTTTAAGCGTTTCTATTGTGTCAGGATTTCATCCCTATGAGCAATACTGGATAAGCAGCATTTTGAATATATCTGTGTTAGCTTCTTACACTAGGCTAAATAACCATCCTCTGGTGTGACCTTGCCAATCAGTCAAACTCCTAGAAATAGAACTACTCACCCAAAATACATGCACAAAGAGGTGCCTTTTAAAGTTACAGCCAAATCATCCTATGTACACATTATATAATATCAACCTTTTTATAATCTTAATTTTATCATGCATGTTTTTCTAATTTATTTTCCTTTTTAAATTAAAATATTTAAATTTAAATATTAGCACATGTTTGCAGCACATATTGATCACGTTCCCTGTGGGGAGTCAGTACATGCATGTGACACATCTCATTTCTTTTTTTGTCCCCTTCCCTATCCCACTTTTCTCTGCTTTCACCACTTGGTCCTCCTCCCTTTTGCAATAAATCTATTTCCCTGTTTCCTATTATCTATCTTTTGTCTTGCTCTTTAATTTGTATATATTTTGGGTTTCTCATATAAGAGAAACCATGCAATATTTATTTCACTTACACTACAGCCCCAAAGTACAATGATTTTTCTTCAGACCACTCAAGTTTATTTCTCTTTATGGCATAAATTGTGTATTAATGTCACACCTACCCACTGATGGACATATAGTTCACTTCCAAAACTTACCAAGGCTAGGCAGAGACAGGACACCTTCCCAGCAGGCAGAGGAGATAGGCATGGTGCCAGTTATCAAATGTTCCGAGGGGACACAAAGGCAGAAGGGCAGTCACATGGGCTGGAGTCACTTGGCAGGGACAGGGCAGGACTGGGCAAGCCAGGCCCCAGAGGAAGGACAAGGAGGAAGGACCTGACCCTTCCTGTGTGCTGCCCAGCTGGCTCACACACTTCACAGACCAGCTTTGGCACTGCCATGGATGCAGACTTCCGGATATAATGCCAGCTTGCTTCATACCTGCTCACAACTACTTTCCATATATTAAGTTACACTTTTTAGATTAAGAAGTATAAGTTGCAGCTGTATATAACATATGCCAATAAAAATTCAATTAAAAAAAAGAAGCATGAGTTGTAATGGGAATTTAGCTCAGTGGTTCCAGTAGCTGCCTTCCTCAAGGTCCCAAGTTCCATCCCTGGTAACAAAAAAAGTATGAGTTGTTACTTTTCCTTTATGGCTTTTCTTGTGACTATAACATTTCATTTTTAAAAATTTAAGTTAACTTGAGGAAAACTAAAGTAATGGTAAAATCATAAAGGCAGTGCATGGAAATTCACCTCTCTGTCTCTCTCTCTCTCTCTCCCTCCCTCCCTCTCACCTCCCCTCCCTCCTTTCCTCAAGTCCCTTCCTCTTTTTCCAACTTCTTTATTTTGAGACAGAATCTTAGTAAGTTGCTCCAGGTTGGCCTTGAATTTGCAATCCTCCTGCCTGAGCCTCCCAAGTAGCTGAGCTTACAAGTACGTGCCACCACACCTGGCCAGTGGTACCTCTTTGGACACAGCCTGGAGATGGAGGACTTAGTCTAGGTCACACAAGAGGGAACCATCTCCCGGGCTCAGACTAAGCTAAAAGAAGGACCCTCTGCCAAGGTCACTCCAGCCCTCGGCCCTACATGCCTGGGTGTGTAAGTCGCCCCCATGCTGTGAGACCACCACAGGTATAACTGTAAATGTTAGGCCAAAGGCGAGAGGCCCGTTTGACAAGGACCCTCAGGAAGTTGTCCAGCCATGCCCTTATAAAAAAGACATTTCCACACTGCCGCGTCGCCCAGAAACAGTGCTATCAAGAGCCCTTCCTGTCTCTTCCTGCTGCTGCGGCCCCCTCTGCCAGCCCACAGCTCCACGTTGCTCCCTCCTTCTGTGGAATTGGGCAGCAGGGGACAGCACTGGGCCGCGCAGAGCCTCCGCACTGACAGCAGGAGCAGGACGGTCGTCTTGCATTGCTCCCTGTCCTGGAGACGTGTCTGCAGAGCGCTGCCCTCCTCTCCCCAGGTCCACCTCTGGGTGAGCTCCTTCTTATTTTTAACTGAGCTTATTGGTACATTATACATATACATTATGATCACATTCAACATTAAAACTGTGTGTCTGTACATGATGTATCTTGATTCTCATTTTTTTCCCTTTCCCCAATCCCTATATACATGAGCTTTGTTTCCTTTTTTATAACTATCAAATTTTTCTTTCCCTTCTTTATTTTCCCCTAAACCTCTTTCCCTTTTCCCTTTGAACATTTTCTAACTATTTTACAACACCTATCATATATTCTGGACCACCTTACACCTTCACTTTCTCATACTAGAGAAACGATGACAATATTCACACATCTGTGTCCTATTATTTCACCTATGTGTCCTCAAGGTACTTCCATTGAGTAAAAATGACTCCAGTTCACCATTCTTTATAGCTGCATAATACTCCATTTTACTAAAACACACACACACACACACACACACACACACACACTTTTTAGCCTGTCTCCCGTTGATGGGCCTTTGGGCTGTTTCCAAGATTTACCTATTACAGACTCAGCAGCTATAAACATGGGTGCACACATATCACTGTGGTATGATGCTTTTAATTCTTTTTATTAGATACCTGATGAGTTCCTTGCTTTGTTAAACCTCCGGGGATTTTCTGGCCCCTCCGGAGGGTCAGAGGCCGTGGGCTGCGGGATCCGAGGCCAGGGTCTCCCTTAGACTCCTGTGCGCGGCCCGCCGGCCTGTGAGGCCAGTGTACAGCGCTCCAGCTCCTCAGCCCAGGCGCAGTACCGAGCCCTTCGGTGCAGAGTCTCCGAAAACAGAAACGGGGCTCGCGTGGAGCCGCAGCGCCTGCTCCACGGTGTGGGAAACCGACCTTGTCCATCCCTTGCAGTCCGCGCTAGAGCCCTCCTCACGGAGCAGACCTGCTGCGCGGGAGCCACAGGCCGCGCTCCTTGGCGGCGCCTGTTCTCTCCACCGGGGAACAAACCACCCACTTGGGAAACATGGATCTGATTTCAACAGCTCAGGAGGTAGCTCCGCAGGCTGGAGGAGAAGCCCCGCCTGCTGGCAGCGGGCGAGGATGGGGCATCCTAGCCCTGGAAGCTTCCACTCTCCAGCTTTCTCCACCCCAAGAGGCGTCCAGCGGGGCCACGGGAACCACAAAGCAAGAGCACAGCCTTCCCTAGGTTGTTCAGATCTCCTGCAGTAAACTCAGAAACAGTGCCTCTCATGCTGTCAAAATCCGCCGGGCCTTTCTAGGTGGGCTAAACCAAAACCAACACGCATATGGGAATCAAGACACGATTTGAGTCATTTTGTGAGAAAACAGATGCAACTTGAGACATAATGCCAAGAGAAACAAGTCAAAGAGCTTGACTTCTCTTCACAAGCAACTCCAAGTATAAGAATTGAAAGAGTGGGCTGGAGATTAAGCCCAGTGGTTCCGGCGCCTGCCTAGCAAGTGCAAGGTCCCTGATTGGATTCCAGGCAACCACATACAACAGTATGGTAGGGCGTGGTGACTCACACCCACCAGCAATCGGTACCACACACCACAGTGCCGGGCATGGTGGCTCATGCCTGTCATTCAGCACTCGGGAGGCAGAGGCAGGAGGATTGCTGAGTTCAAGGCTTGCCTGGGTTACATAATGAGCTCAGGGCCAGCCTGAACTACAAAGTGAGATCCATGTTTAAAAAAAAAAAAAGAATTGAAAGAGTACGGTAAGAGATGCATGATGGGAAATGGGGAGGGAGACCTTTTGAAGACAGGAAGAGGATCTAGGGAGAGAGAAAGACAGGGACAAGGAGGGGAAAAGAAAGTAGAAAAGACGAAGATGCTCCATGTGTGTGAAACCAGGTTCCCGGCATGAGTGTATTTATTTTGTATTGCACGTATATACTAATAAAAACCAAAGCCAAGAAAGAAAAACCTCACAGAGGTGATTTTCAGATCCTCTTCTTTATGTGTCTGACCTCACCAGCCTTCACTGCATCTTTTCTTTGGGGAGAGTCTGTGTACACTGCGGGAGGAGGAATTGTACAGAACCGAGGCTGTGTGCAGAGTGGTGGGTGGAGGACCAGAGGCTCAGGCAACCCCAGCTGGACAGGCGGACACCAGGAGTGCTGGGGAGGGCTGAGAAGAGAGGTACACGCCGAGTCAGGGGCCCCGAGACTTTCAGAGCACGTCTCTTGCTATCTGTGGGATATTGTGAGGCTTCCACAGGCTTCAGGTACAGATCACCCCACGCTTAGCTTTCATCATGATGTTCCTATGGAACAAAATGCTGTCTCAGAGAAGGGTCTATGACTCCGTGAAGCTGCACCTGAAGTCTTCTCTCTCCCTATTGCTGCTGTAACAAGTTACCCCAAACTTAGCGGCTTCAACCCATAGTTCTGTAAGACAGGTAGGACTGGCCAAAGTCTTACTAAAGGTTCTGTGTTCCTTGTCTGGAGGCTCCAGATGAGAACCATTTTATTACCTTTCCCAGATTCTAGCAGCTGCTTCCCAGCCGGCAAGGCGAGGCTGAGTCTTGCTCACACTGATTCACACCGAAGTCCCCTCCTATCTCCTATCTACCTCTCCTGTCTTTAGAGACGCTTGCGGCTAGGTTGAGTTGGCCTGGGTGTCCTCTTTGAAGGTTGCTCGTTGACAACCCTATGTCCATGTGCAGCCTTGCTTTCCCTTTAGAGGTCACACATCCACAGGTCTACAGACAGGCTGTCTTCTGGAGACCAATTCCATCAGCCACACCGGGCATGCAGATCAGTGACCTGGGACGGATGCTCATAAATCATAAAGTTAAATACCTGCCACCCAGAGGAATGCGAGCAGTGAGACTCAGACTAGGCACGTTTTGATTTTAAAAAGCCATCTTGGTGAGTATCTAAAGGGCTGGAGGTCCAAGCAGGGAGAGTGCTTAGAGAGAAGACATAGCCAAAACAAAAACAAAAACTAAGGTGGGCTCAGAAATGTAACTGTCCTTTTTTATATTTTTTAAGGATGCACAAAGATGTTTAACCTCAGGCTGAGTTCCTGGCAGCCTGATTTTCCTTGACCATATGTGTTTTGTTGCCTAACTGGCAGACAAAGAGCTGGGCCAAAGCAGCTCCTGCTCCCAGCATCTGGTGCCGGGACATAACCGCCAGGGGGCCCAGGAAACTGTCTCCATGTGCAGTCTGAAGCTCGCAGGGTCAGAATGCCCTGACCCCTTTGCTCCAGTCCTGGGTGATGGACCCAAGAATCTGCATTTAAAAACTAAACCTTGGGGCTGGAGATGTAGCTCAGTGGCCCTGCACATGCCTTGCAAATACAAGGCCCTGAGTTCGATCCCCAGTCCAGACAATAAAATAAAAGTAAAATAAAATAATAAAATCTAAACCTTAATGGGTTCTATTTCAAGGTTTCTCCATCAGCTCTCAGCCACGCTTATAAACAAGTTACCCGATCGATGGGCTACACCTACTTTGATTCTCAGACCCAAAACAGTTGCAACAGCATAAATTCTGTGCTCCTCCTGGGAAAGAGATAAAATGGCATGAAATTTCAGTGCAGGTCGGGAATGGGGGATTCTCTTATACATCTTAAATATTGTCCAGCAAAATGAAAACTGATGCACAATTCATTAATGGAGCTACTAAACCAAAGTGTCTTTCAGAATTTAACAAACTGATACACAAACTATTTAAAATTCTAAAAGAGACAGTGTTCATTTATGCAGATTAATCTTGGTTGTGAATCAATACAGTATGAAAGGAAAATAATAATATGTCACTTCTGCCAAGCTGCCTAGCCCCAGAACCTTTCCTGGGGAAGGGAAAAGGCACTTCTTAGAATTGAAAACCTGAAGAACTTAAAAGCAGCTTCTTAAAGGAGAAAGAAGGAAAAATATCAATTTAGGACAGATTAGTGCTGCTCAGTAGCAACTGAAATAAATAAGTAAATATTGATAGAAATTCGAATTACTACCCAGAATAAAAATACAATTTTAGTTTAGCATAAAATCAGTTTCATATTCACTACTCCTTTGTTTTTCTCACCTCTTACTTTTACAATTTTAATTATATTTATATTCCTTAATTCACTATGCAACCTTCATCTTCAGAAATGACATGTGAGTTCTCTTAAATACAGTTCACATAAATACAGCTAAATAAGCCTATTATGTAAGGATGAAGTTGGGATGGCAGTGGAAGCTGCTGCTCTCTCTGGCTATATCCCCCACAAATCTAGTCCTTCTTCCCCTCCCTGGAGGTCACCACTGATATCATAGGTCTTAGTTACTTTTCTTGACACTGAGACAAAATTCTTGACACCAGAGTTAAAGGAGGAAAGATTTATTTAGCACAGTTTAAAGAGCTTTCATCTCATAGTCAGCTGGCTTTAAGGCAGGACGCCAATGCAGACAGGCATAATGGAAGAGAAATTGTTCATGGTGGGCAGAAGGCAGCAGCAAGTGAGCAACAGCAGCCCTCTTTCTGTCCCTCACATTCTCTCCAGGTTACCCGCCCTTAGGGCAGGTAGCACTGGCACCCAGAGTGCCAGTGTGGAGCATGCTCAGTCCTACCCAAAACTGGGCCAAACCATTCAGTGGACTAATCTAGGAATCACACACTCTACTGCCAGCCAGTTCTGAGAAGCCCCACTGTGACCACAAGAGGCTTTGGGGAACACCTCTACACAACCCCTAATAGTAGGGTATTCTTCCAGATCCATGTGCTTCCATACCTGTGCTCATGGAAAGCATTCAGAATGGCTGTGGGTTTTGCATAAGCGATGTTATACTGTACAAGCTCTTCTACAGCTTGAGCTTTTCTCCCATTATCCCTTCGGGAGTTCTTCCAGTGAGTGATTGAGGATGCTATGCACCACATTTTCTAAATATGGCCACATCTTATCTGACCTAACCTTCATGGCAGGCCTGAGAAGGAAGTTCTATTTCCATCCTTTTACATAGAGAGAGATTAAAGAAACAACTTCCATAGTCACCCAGCTTGTAGTCAGTGTAGAGTTGAAAACAACAAGCCTCAAATAATTGAAATACCTTCGACCTCAACTGAGACAAAAAGTCACTAGCTTCCATGGCAGAGCCCTTCAGGTGCTAACAGAGCTTTCCAAGTGCGCTGCTATGAATCGGCAGTTAGCCTTTGTTCTGAAAGATAAGAGAGGAGGGTGGTAAATATTTAAATTTCAGTTATTATAAAAGTCAAATAAATCTGTAATTATTTTGCATCTTGATAGCACACAGTTTTAAATTCTTCAGCTTCCAACCCTGAGATCATGAATGCTTATTAAAAATTAAAATGCACACTTATCAGAAATTCATTGTAGAAACCATTACCCCTGACCTCATGATGACTTATCACTGATGCCAGCTTCATTAATCTGTTCTAATTAATTCAATGAGCGCAGATCCACTTTAGATTAGGAGCATATCTAAAAGCACTCTTCCCTTTCAAAAATTACTCCACAAGTGAAATAAAAATGGCTTAACATACTAAATTAAAATTTTAGTGTAAGTTCTTCATCTCTCCCAAAGTGACGGAGGTATTTTCACACAAATGACCCTCAAGCCAGGCCTCATAACCACTTCACAGTGGCACAACTGTGCCTACTGTGCTCTTTTTGCCTGTTGTGCATTATTCTATGTGGTGACTATTACTACCACAGTTCATTTAGCCATCACCTGCTGAAAGTCATTCAAATGGCTCCCCATACTTTGCAATTCCTAACAGAGTTGAAAGTGCCGCCTTCCCAGCCCTGTCCACGCCTCCTGTGCTGTTACATCCCCAGCAGCAGCTCTGAGTCTGGTTGTCAGGACAATGTCACTGCCATTGGCTGGAAATGATGAAAATGCAGACTGTCAAGTCTGAGCTCAGACTTCCTGAGTCATATCCCCTGGGAACAGGGCATGGCAAGAAGTATTTTATTTCACAAGCCCTTCAAGGATTCTGGTACTCCCTTAAAACTGAGACCCAGCACATCTGATGTACAGAGGGATGCCACTCTGGAACAAAGAGAACCCCCATCTTCAAGGATTAAAAACTAGACTACTCTGTAAGTCACATATGAACATAAAATGTCAGAAATGCTAAAGTGGGTGTTGTTGTTTGAGACAGTCTCGCTATGTAGTTCAGGCTGGCCTCGAATTCACAGGGATCCTCCTGCCTCATCCTCAGCTGGAATTATAGGCCTGTACCTATAATTAAGATTTTCATCTGACATTTTTAGGAAAATCCTCTGGAAGTTAGAAATCCACTGTACTTGTCTGGAAGATTTGAAAGCAGTTTCACAATTCAAATATGTTGTGTGATAATGTATATAATTTGCAAAATGAACTTGAACTCTAATTTTATGGTCAGAGATTAGTACAATGCTTCGGTGGTCTTGAGAGAGCCTGGGCCAAGGTCAGGTGACACAGAGACCAAGCCCTTTCCCCCTGCCCACTGGGCTGGCTGCCACTGTGACAGTGGGGATCTTGCCAGCTGAGGCCGAGGCTTCAATCAAATCGCTTGGTACCAGGCTTCAGTCAACCTGCAAAAGGGGCTTCTCTGCCCACTCAGGGAGGCCTGACACATATTACTCTGAGAGTGATTTTGAAAGGGGCTAAGAACTGGGTAATTATTCAAGTGGGACGTGTCCAAAACCAAAAGATTTCAGTGTAAAGGAAATATTACCCCTAGAGGATCAGGAATCTACATAGTCATACTCACATTATCTTATCATTTATTTGACAGTTTCTGTTTTAATATGAGATAGTTTGTTGATGTTTAATATTACAACATGTGAAGAAAAGTTTTTAACATACCTATGATCTGCGTATCGCCTATACACATGCACCTACATTCACCAAATTGTACCATAGCGCACACGAGGCTGTGGGGTTTTTTTACTTTAAACAGAATATTTGGCAAACATTCTTCCATATTGCTGCATAATTTTCTTAATTAAGTGATGGCTGTTTAATAACCTAGAAGTACTGTAGTGTCAACATTTATTTAGGTAAGTTTTAAGGCCTGTAAATGGTTTCAGATCTTTTTTTATTATTATAAACAATTTTATGATGATTTTTTTTCTTTTGTGTGTGGGGGGGTGGGGGGTAGGTGGTGCTGGGTACTGAACCCAGGGCCTTCATGCTGAGTTATATCTCTGACCAATGAAATTAAAATCAAACTGCCCAGGCTGGCTTCAAACTTACTGTCCTCCAGCTTCAGGCTTCTAAGCTGCTGCACTTCTTTTTGTACAAATTTTCCCTTCCTCTTGTGAACTATTTCTGTTGGCTACATTTTTAGGGGCCAACTATGGAATCATTGAGCATATATACCTCTCAACCAGAAATATCAAACTTGCCCTCAATACTCCAGCAGAATTAAGACCCCAACAAGTCTCCCAACAAATACTCCCTCCATGAGAAAATTTTTAAAAATGCCAAAATTAAATCAGGCCTAAAAGAAATCACACCTCAAGTATAGGAAATTATGAATTTTAAACTGTTCAAATTTGGCCCAAACACTACCTTGGATTCAAACTGTCAATTATACCTTCCCCTGGGGCTCTGTACAAAGGACCTTCTTAGGAACTGGAGAAAATATGAGTATGAACTGGATATAATAGTCCCTGAGTTAAAGAGTAGTATTAATGAATTTGTTTTAGAAAAGCTTCATTTCCTAAACTTGCCACCTGCAAAACCCTCCTCAGAGAGGGGAGTAATAAAAATGAGCCTGGGAAGTAAATGCCCTCAGTGTCTTAACCTGTGCCCCGCTTGCCTCTGGAGACCCACCCCAGTCTGATGGGGCCATGGGGTCAGACAGTGACAAGGTCACCCTCTGCCCTTCCCACTTGGAAAATCTGTGTTTCGGTCAAAGCAGTTAAGGTTGGGGACCCCAACAGAGCTGATAAAGTAGAACTAACTTGTGACCAGTAATAAACAGTATATAAACCAATTATTCATAAAAGAAATGTATCTGCCAAGGTACTAAAGTGATCTGGCCAGCACCACATTGCCCCCTGGGTAAAATCTTCTGAGGAAACTGAATTACAAAAAGGCAGAAGACTGTTGGTGATTGCAGAGTCAGACCTGGGGAGCTGGCTCTAAAACTCAGGTTTTCAAAAGGTTCGGGCGCCACAGCCCCCAACTCAGATGCTATCATGACCCTGCGCCCCCAATGCGGCCACCTCCGCAGACTGCACTCAAGTGGTCTCCTGCCAACAGGGCCAGGAAAATTTCCCTCTTCTTGCTCCCGCAGCCCACACTCCTCCTGAAGGAACTTTTCCTTCAGATATACTAACAGCTTAAATCAAGTTGCAGTCAGGTCTTGTTGGTATGGGATTGATTCCATCTCTTCAGGAGCGACTGTGCTCTTATCTCTGATGTGTTGATGGACGGTCCTTGCTGAGTTGGAAGGTTGACAAATTAATGGGTGACCTTCCTGGTCCTTCCTCCCCTCTTACAAGGACACACAGACTAACAACCCACAAAGCATTGGCAATGCAGGTTGGCCAGACTTGGTACTTCTTTGACTGAAAACAGGCCTTTGGAATGGCACAATCATTATTAGAAGATATATAAATTCTTCTAAAATCATTTGCTCCCTTTAATAAGGTAAACTGTCCTCCTGGCAACTTGTTTGAACTACAAATTTGCTTGGTAAATCTTTGATTCCACATTTGTCATTTTAGCTTGACCCAGTCTTGTTAGATTTTGAGAGATCCGGAGTTAGTGGATTCAAACTAATGAACCTAGTCTATTGTTCTGGGAATTGGGAAAAAAGAGCAAGAATTATAATGTTAGAAAGTGGATTCTCACCACCACCATCCTCCTCCTTTGCCAGTTTTGCCAGAGAAACACCACACTCTATTGTAATTATCAAACTGCTGGAGGGTCAGATTCTTAGCTTTTCATTTTTTTCAGCTCATGCTAGTAATTTTGATTCTCTAACTAAAATGTCATTATGTACAAAGCTTACCCCAGGCTAATTTCAGCTACTTAACTAGGCGTCTTTCTCTCAAATTATCTCGCCATTTCTTACAGGACAAACAACCTTGAAAAACAGCATGCTCAGGAAAAGCGAGCACAGAAAGCCAAACACTGTGACCTTACTGACATGTAGAATTTTAAATCGTCCAACTCTTAGAAGCAGACAGAAGAATGGAGGTTGCCAGAGGCATTGAGTGAGAGAAACGGGGAGACTGCTCAAAGGGTACACACACGTTTTCAGCCTAAACATGAACAGGGTCTGGAGATGTGGTGAACAGCATGGCTATACTTCATGATACAGACTGTGTTGTGTACCTGATTAGATAAGAGAATAGATCTCTCTCACCACGAGAAAAACAACAAGGTGAAATAATCAGTGTGTTCATTAGACTGTGATAATGACTCCACAATATGTACCTATACAAACTATCATATTACATACCTTAAATCTTATCATTTTTACTTGTCAGTTAAGCTTTGGTAAAGCTGAAAGTTATAGGTACAAAATTAATTTAGAGTTTCCCAGATATGAAAAATGGTTTAGCGGTTGCTGAGGGCTGGCGGGAAAGGGAAATGGGGAGAGATTGTGAATGGGCATAGTTTCTTTTGGGGGTGATGAAAATGTTCTGGAATTAGGTAGTGGTAAATATCACAGAACCTTGTGAATAAAAACTAATGCCTCCTGAAATGTGGTTGAAATTCACCTTTAAAAGGTGGCTTTTATGTGCAAGAATTATACCCCAATAGAAAAAAGTAATTTCGAGCAACTTGGACCTTCTTGAAATACATTTTCACATTATTCATTGCCAGTAGTGAAAAATTACAAGAAACATAAAGAAAGGGAAGTAGTCTAACAATCTCATTGGGAAAGGACTTTGAACCTTGAACAACATAGAAGCCAAAATCCACAGTAGAAGATTGAAACCCTTCTCATTTCTACAGAGAAGAATAGTAATAGCAATCAGGCTGCCAGAGCCGTCAAGGACACCGGGAGAACCTGTCATCTCTGCCCTCCACAGGGCAGAGCCAGCAACACTTCCCAAGTGACATGAAGACTCCCATGACTCAAGGCAAGAACACAGTGTGAGTACTGCCATACCCACCCGCAGATGTCCCTCCTTCTAGACAGTGACTCACTCCTGCAAAACCCAGCCCATTCCAGAGCATAACAGGCCCAGAGATGAGGAAGAAGTAGATGTCAGGGTTCTGAAACTGTGGTTTATAACTGAATTCGTATAAAAGTAATCACCATGCCTTCACTCAGCTACATGAACATCTCAGAAACGTACTCATCAGAGGTAAATGGTGGTGTGATACTTGGTCTCAAACAACATGACTATACTTAAAATAGTATCTTAGTTCATTTTCTGTTGGGAGTAGCACAGTGTCACATATGGATAAATTATAGAGCAGAGGGGCTGGGTACAACTCAGGATTCTGACCCAAGGTCCAGGCTCTGAGTCTGGTGAGCTTCTACCTGAGTCCTGAGGTAGCACCAGACATCACAGGGCCAGAGTCAGGAGAGACGGACCCAGCCATACTGCTTTTCACGCAGGCCCGCTCTCCTGAACCCAGTAACCCCCTAATCCACTAATCGCATGAATGGATTAACCCAGTCGTGATGGGCAGAGCTCTAAGTACCTTTCAAAATCCCATATGGCCCTGCTTTTTAATATCTCATAATGGGATTACATTTCAACAAGAGCTCTGGAGAGAGTGAGATGCACTCAAACCACACAGAGTTTGGCTTGTGGAGAAATAACATTAAGGGTGTGACTCATGGACAGTCCAGGGGAACCAGAGAGACTGAGCACAGCATCGTCCTTGCCAGGTGTGACATCGCACAGCTGACCCACGCAGACAGAACAGTGTGTGTGCACCCACACCGGTCAGGGGCTACGGGCTGGGAACTCCGCTGAGTGTAAACCACGCCCCTCTACCGCATCTGACCTGACTCCCTTGGGGACCTGTTAGCACAAGTGCAGTCTCCCCTCTTTGCCTCAGCACAGTGCAGACTGTCTACCCACTAGACTCCATCCAGATACAGAGAGGCCCCACAGCGATCATGTCTCCCATCAGGAGCCAAGGAGGGAGGCCACACTGGCTCTGCAGATAATGCTGGGAGAGGACACAGGTGTCTTCTCACATGCTCATGTTTCCCTCCCCAGCCTTGCACACAGCCCTCCCTGAGTGAGGTTCCTCACCTCTGAAGGATTTTAATCATTACTGTCATAGTCATTTACTTTGTGCCTTTCTCTTTTTTTTTTTTTTTTTTTTTTTTTTTTGAGACAAGGTCTCGCTGTGTAGTTCAGGCTGGTCCTGAGCTCACTATGGAGCCCAGGCAAGCCTGGAACTCAGCAATCCTCCTGCCTCTGCCTCCCAAGTACTGGGATTACAGGCATGAGCCACCATGCCTGGCATTGGTATGTGGTATCGATTGCTGGTGGGTGTGAGTTACCATGACCAGCATTGTATGTGATAACTGGGGATTGAACTCAGGACCTTGCACTTGCGAGGCAGGTGTCAGAACCACTGAGCTAAATCTCCGGCCCCTTTGTGCCATTTTGAATCCAATTTAGTTCAGACTTGGTAAGGCATTGTGCTGCAGCTCCAGCCCTGGCAGTTGGAGGCCAGGAAGGCCATGCACAGGTGCACCAACAGCACCCCTGGTCCTACCCTCTGGCCAGAAGAGTCGGTCCTCCTTCCCTCCCCATCTGTCCCCTGAGCCAAGCCCGTGACCTCTATTCTCCTCAGCAGCATTCATCAGACACACTAACCTAATGGGCTCATGTTTTGCCACTGAGTCCGCAGATGACCCCACGCCCTCTCCCTGAGCTCTCCAAGGCTATCAGCCTCCTCTGCACCATTCTGTCCCCTCCTCCTCATTTACTCTCTGCTGCACACACTTTCAGTCACTGAGCACAGAGGCCTGTCTCCTTGCTGGTTTTCCTTTGAGGACAAAGGCAGGCACCACCTTTTGTCTTCCTCGCCTTTAGCGCAAAGGGTGAGAAGCTGAGCACATGCTAATACTTGTTTCCCATTGTCCTGACCTTTCCCAGCACCCTAAGTATAAGACCCCAGAACTCTTTCCCAACAAAAGACTCTAAGTCCTACTGGGCTTTCAGTCATGGGGACTTTAAAATGCTGACTGAGGAATCACCCAAAACTAGGCTACTATTATCACCCTGTGTCAGGTTCATCAAGTCAAATGCACTAACTCTGCAAGTGGGAAGCTGAGTTCTCCATCAAGTTCTGACAATGACCTACTGTGTGGGCTCAAGCCCTTTATCCACTGTCCTAGCTCTCAGTTCCCTGGTCCAGCGATAAGTAACCATGTTCCCCCTGGGAGCAGAAGACAGGAGGTCCACTGAGATGACCTCATGAGCTCCTGTCCACTCAGATCTGCTGAAACAGTGCTAGGGAAAAGGGAGGGGAGAGAGGTCTCGGGGCAATTGTTCGAGTGGGAGAAATCTTCCTGATGGAGCTAAGGTATGGACCGTGATGCCCGAAGGGTGGAGGGGGGTGTGTTTTAGGCAGAGAAAGAAGCACCACCAAAGGGGTGGAGCTGGGTGAGGCACTGCAGTCAGCACGGTGTTTCTGAAGGCTCAGACCACCTTGACAGCTCTTTGAGGGCTCTCTGGGCTAGGCCAGTCTCTGATACAGGACTGTGGTAGCCCTTTAAGGGATGTTTTTCAGGCCACATTGACCTCTTTGGCCTCTCTCTCCCCATCCATGGAAGACTTCTCATAGAGATCATGACTGAAACGCCCCTCTAACCACAGACAAGCCAGCCAGGATGTCCTAGGCCAATGGAACCAATCAGAATATTTAGGGCTGCAGAACTGACCGTCCAAGAATTTGGGGCTGAAACAAGAACTCCAGAGCTGGAGTGAGCCATCCTCTGCAGACTGCATCTTCTGGTCACAAAGAAAACCAAGCCCTGGGAAGGAAGACTAACGAGCTAGTCTGCAGCCCAGAAGCAGACAGAACCCAGTGTGCCCCAAGCTGCGCCTTCCAGTTTCATGAGCACCCCCCAAACTGTTGACTAAAGTCTCCTTTTCAAATGACTTGGGGTTGGTTTATATTCGCAACCCCAAGTACCGGCAACAGTCCTAAACTAGAAAAGGCTGAACTATGGAAGTCTAGCATTAGACATCAGGAAAGTGTCACTGACAGCTCTCACAGGCTTTCAGACCTGGGAATGAGGGTGGTCAGCTGGCTGCCTCTGAAAATGGCTCATTAAACAGCTCACACATGCATACAGACTGGAGCACTGACCCCCGCCAGTGGCCTCCTTTAGACACAGTGCACCCAGTTATCCAGCTGCAGTGGGACATTATTCAATACCAGTGACCTGGGCTCCAGGTAAAGTGGGTATAATCCTCAGAATATTTGGAACTTAGCTGCCACCCTGTCAGTTATTTAATAGATGCTTTGTACATGAAGTCTACAAATCAGACTTTGTGCTGGGTGGCCACAAGGTAGTTAAGAAGACATGGAAAAAGGCCTCACTTATAAAAGTTACATTCTAGTGAATGAAACAAATAGAAATAAATATGTTAAGGAAATGAAATTGTGATAAAGTACATTGTCTTAGAGAAAGATTTTATGAATAAAGCCTCTGCAGCAAAAAAATCAACTAGGATTTCATCTTATTAAAAGGCTTCTGCACAGTAAGAGAGACAACCAGCAGAATAAAAAGCCAACCAACAATATGGGGAAAAATTTTACCAACTGTCTCTCAGATAAAGGGCTACTATCTAGAGTACAAAAAGAGCTTTAACAAATCAGCCCCCCCACATACAAATTTAAAGACCCAATTCAAAACTGGGCATCTGAGATGAACAGACACTTTTCAGAGGAAAAAGTAAAAACAGCTAAGAAACATATAAAGAAATGTTCATTATCACTGGGCATTCAAGAGATGCACATGAAAACAACACCGATATTCCATCTCACACCACAAAGAATAGCCACTGTCTTGAAATCAACCAACTAGAAATACTGGCGAGGCTGTGGGAAGAAAGGAACTCTTCTCCACTGTTGGCGGGAATGTAGACTGGTGCAACCACTCTGGAGATCAGTGTGGAGATTCCTCTAAATACTTGGAGTAGAGGTCCCCTTTGACCCTGCTATGCCTCTGCTAGGTACATACAAAAAAGAATTAAAAGATTCATATCACAGCAACATATGTGCATTCATGTTTATAGCAGCTCAGTTCATGATAGCTCAATCTTGGAAACAACCCAAAAGCCCATCAACTGGAGACGGGATAAAGAAGTTGTGGTTTTTCGATTAAATGGAGTATTATTCTGCCATAAAGAATGATGAATTTGTCATTTATACTGAAATGGACGTACCTTGAGCACATACTCATAAGTGAAATAAATAGGTCACGAATGTATAAATACCATATATTTTCTCTGGTACAAGAAACTGAAGATGTAAATGAGTTCTAGAATGTATGATAGATATTATGAAATAGAAATATTCAAAGGACAAAGGGAACAGGGTAAGAAAAGCAGGGAAAGAAAACAAAGCATATGTATATAGGGAGCAGGGAGATGTAGGGTGGGCAGGGAAATGGGAAAAATGAGAATTAAGTCATGTCATGTACTGGTACAAATTCTCAATGTCGACTGTGATCACGATGTGTATATAAAATGTACCAATAAAATCAATTTTTAAAAAATCATGGTGAAGTGCAAAGGAGAAAACAAAGAAGCACAAATAGAAGAGCCCCCAAAAGCTGATTTTAAAACACCGTGGTTAGGCCAAGCCTCCCATTAAGTTGAAAACCAGAGGGTCAGCTCTCGGTGGAGGTGGCGGCGGAGGCAGCTGCAGGGACTAGCCCAGACAAAGGGAAGTGTGAGGTGGGAAGAGCTGGGTGCGTTCACACTCAGTGTGGCTCGCAGTGAGCACTCCGTTGAATGACAGTGCCGGAAGCCAGACCATGTCACATCTTGTAGATCACAGGAATTTTTATTTCGGTCTAAATAAAAATGAGGAGAGATGTGGAGAATTGGAAGCTGGAGCGTGGTTCTCTAAGCAGACTGCTCTGGGCGCTCTCCAGCTGGAATGTGAAGGGGCCAGTGCAGGAAGCTGCCAGGAGCCCCCCAGGAATTCAGGTGGAGAGACCGGAGCCAAGAAGGTGGCAGAGAGTCACGGAGGAGTGCAGAGCTCAAAGCACACTTCTGAGATAACTCAACAGAGCAGCTGTAATTAAATAGTAAGTAGCTCTTCACAGAGAACAAAGGACCATCTCAAAACACTATGGAAGAGAGAAGGAGCCGTAACCTGCTCATTTCCCAGAAAGGGAACAGAGGCCCTGGTGGGTCTGATACAGCACCTCATGGTCCCCAGCCCTCGCCTCATACCTCAGTTCCCTCCCCTCCCCTTCCAGAATGGCTACAGAACCTGCAGCCCCGGCTGGAGAGGAAGGGCAGGCTGTGCACACTGATGATTCGTCACCTGCTGCATCTTGTACTCTCTGGATGTCACGGCCATGGAGAAGCCCAGTCATTCTCGGCCACCACTGTGAACTAAATCTAGTTATGGGCGCAGAGAGAAAGGGAAGAAAGATAATTAAGGAGTGTTGTGTACATGTACCAACTTCCCGTGGTGCATGTAATCATTACATCCTACAAACATGTATGAATAAAAATTTTAATTATGTTTTAAAAATCATGTCAGTAGGCAAAATGTAAACACAAATTAAATATCAAGTAGTTTCTCTAATATGAGAAATCAAAATATAGGCAAAGAGCAAAATAATAAGAAACAGAGAGACAGGCCTTGTGCAGATGTGAAGGGTGCCCAGGATGGACGGTGCAGGGAGGGAAAAGAAGTAACGAGGATCAAGATGGAGCTGGTGTGGGTACCAGCTACCACACAGGCGCATTGTTTTGCAAACATGGAGTGTTTCATTATGTCGTCTTCTACAGAGGGACTTCCTGTGACCGCTCCTGAGATAACTGGAAACCAGCCCCAGGTGCCTTCAAAGCCAACAGATACAGGACTTACCTACTTTGTGTCTCAAATATCATTCTCTATGCAATGGTGAGAAAACTCCAGATTCTTGGAATGTTTTTGATTTCCTGAAAGAAAAATCATTTTCACTTGGCTTAGACAAAATCATTTGATGCTCAGGAATAATGAAAGTTTGATTTGGGTGGGGCAGTATCTTATTTTTGTCAAAAATAAAATGAGATCTTTTTTTAAAAAAAAGGAAAAACATATTACTCAGACTTTGCCATGGAATACAACCATGATGGCAATAGTTAACTTAGCTTCCCTCCTCGGTACCAAATACTGCTTTGTACGTGATAGGTCATTTAATCGTCACAACAACCCGAGGAGCCAGCTACAGTCATTAAGTTCATTCTACAGGTCAGTAAAATGAGACACAAGGTGCTCATTCATCTGCCTCCTAAGTCCCGCGAGAACAGTGCACTTCCCTCGACTTTCCAGCTCTGACCGTCCACTCCACCCCACTCGCTCACTGTGGCCAGGAGTGATATTTCTTTTTGAGCTGCACCCCAGGCTTTTGCATGTGAGTAGGTGGGGATAAAGTCTTTCTGTAAGCTCTGTCTTGCAGGATCTGAAGGGTGTACACTTTAGGAAGCCAGAGAACCCAGAAGACTGTTTATAACTAAAAAGTTTCTAGTTACTGACTTCAACCCCCGTCACCATGTCAAGTGATTCTGTACACTTTACCTTCCCCCCCAAAAAAATTGTCATGGTGAGATTTTAGGGAAAGGAGAAGGAAGAGGGGTGGATATTCTATGGTTCTGCTTCCTTGCCCCGGAGCAGAAAACAGATGCTGTAACCTGGGGAGTGGACACTGAGTCACAGGCCCATTTGTGAGGTCTGCACAGTCTTCACATAGGCTGTGCCAGCACCACACACTGTAGCCCAACTTAGCCTAAACCAGCAAAGGAGACTGGAAGATTCTGTGCCCCCAAGAAAGGAAGGGCACTCAGGGAGAACCTGCGTCTTAGAACAAAAGGTACCGTCATTCTTTTCTCCATCTCCTATCATTTCCATAGTGAACACAGAAACATCACAGAACATCTCCCAGGTTTGTGCAGAGCTATCCCCTGAAGCCCACACAGCCCCCTCCAGCCCCCATCCTCACCCCTCACTGTAGTCACTGGCTCTTAAAGGTGGGAGTGCTTCAGCTGTCCACTGCTGTGTGTAACTGCACCAAACGTTAGTGGCTTAAAACTCCAATCACTGCATTCAAGTACACGATGGGACTCACTGGGCAACTCTCCTATTTCATGAAGTCGGTGATAGTCACTCAGTGGT
Organism: Thryonomys swinderianus; assembly: GCA_004025085.1. Lineage (NCBI taxonomy): Eukaryota > Metazoa > Chordata > Mammalia > Rodentia > Thryonomyidae > Thryonomys > Thryonomys swinderianus. Next base: position 420 of record PVIC010011775.1, on the reverse strand, counting down.
AGCCAACTGGAGGTAGGCCCGGGACAGCTTCCCTCCCAGCACTGGTGCTTGGCAGGCTGGCTGGGAGGCTGGCCTCAGCTAGGACTGTCCACTGCTGTCTAGACACGGCCCCTGAAGCAGCCACAGCCGGGCAGCCAGGTTTCTTGCACAGCAGCTCAAGACTCCCGGAAACCTGAGCAGAAACCACAAGGCTTCTTCTGATTTAGCCTCAGAAGCCTCCAAATCGCACTTTATTGTTTTAGTGAAATAAGCCACAAAGACCAGCTCAGATTCAATGAGAGGTAAATTAATCTCCAAGGGAGGAGTATCGATTGATTTGTGGCCCTCTTTAATCTATCACAGACAGGTTGCTAGACAAGCACCCTCACTACTTAAATATTTACTGTTTGCTTAGATCCAAGAGGAAGATAAATGAGAAGT
>PVIC010011774.1:0-40855 GCA_004025085.1 Thryonomys swinderianus | reverse complement strand
AGGCGTGAGCCACCACGCCCGGCATTGTGGTATGCGGTGTTGATTGCTGGTGGGCGTGAGTCTCCACGCCCAGCATTGTATGTGGTTTCCGGGGATTGAACTCAGGACCTTGCGCTTGCGAGGCAGGCGCCGGAACCACTGAGCTAACCCTCCGGCCCTGTTTTGTCATTTTTTAATGGCTGATGAGGTGATTGGTTTCTGTCAGGGAACATTTATATTCACACTCCTGCAGTCAGTCAGAAAAGCTGCACTAAGAGAACTTTGGGCACCTCCACTGGGCAAGGAGCACGCATTCAAATTTCCTTGTGTATTATTCATTCCCTATACAGCCTAGAACATAACTACACACAAATGGTGGGCAGCATTGTTATTCAGGTTTTAGGGAGAAAAGATTGACTTTCAGGCATATCTAATCATAGGACGATGACATGCAACACTTAAACTGCACAGTTAAAGAAAGGCAGGCCTAGCAGTAAGTGAGTTAGGTGCAAAATCATATGGTGGCAAAGAGAAGGTGAAGAATGGATGAGCTCAGGCTCTAGGTTTTTGTTGAGAATGCTGTAAAGATATCTTTATGCTATGAACCCTCTGGAGATCATAGAGATGAAGAAAGAAGTTAATCCTTACATTCTAACCACACGGAACTAGAAACATCAATGCGTAGCTGCTAGGCAGTCAGCAGTCCCGAGGGCTGCCAGCAGAACCTCACTGAGGACTTGTATCCATCCCAACAAGGGGACAAGAGAAATGGGTGGGCAATAGCGACAGGGAGGGAAAGGGTCTTGAGGGGACACACACATTAGTTCACTCCTCTCACCTCACCGCTCTCTAATGAAATGAGAATAAGGTGGATCTATATCCTCAGAAGGGAGAAAAGGAACGTGAGTCACAACCAAACACAGCCCATGTCCTCTTCCTGGGCTGGGACACGAACAAACTGAAGCAGAAAGCCAAAGGCATGATGCAAAGTACACAGAAAGAAGATGCCTCCATAACAGTAATTATATTTCAACAGAAACAGCTTCCTGATTGCAGCCACAGAGAATCCCTTCCCTCGGACAGAGTGAAAATCACCTATATCCTTCCCCTCTAGAGAATCTTAACAGTACTATTTAGGTCTTGCTGTCTATTAGCTCAGGATGAATGTGATGCAACTGTCAATTTTGCAGGCCCAAAAGTACTGGATATGAGCATTTTCATCTAGTTAAACTCTGAGTAAATTTGGACACTTATGTTACCGCTGGGGTCATTTAAATTTCTATCAGCTGCATTATCTCCTAAGCAAAAGTATTCTCATTTGATAAACAGCTGTTGGGCTCTATCTAAACCAATCCATTTCAAAAGGATAGTTTTTATTTTTTTTCTTAGCGCGCACACACACACACACACACACACACAAATCCAAAACACACACAAAAAAAACCCAAACCCAAACTAGGTATCTTTTATTCCTTTTGTTGAATTTATTGATACATTTTAGGTATACATTATGATTACATTCATTATTGAGAATTTGTACCTGTACATGACATATCTTAATTCTTATTTTTTTTCTCATGTCCCTGCCCTCCTCCAACCCCTCTATCCCCCTATATGCATAAGCTTTGTTTTTTCCATCAAACTTTTTCCTTTCCCTTCTTGATGCAGCTCAGCAAGGGCCATTCCTGCCTGGCAAGCATAAGGTCCCAGATTTATTTTTGGTTCCCTTTATTGAGTTTATTGGTATATTTTAGGTATACATTTTGATTGCACTCATCATTGAGAATTTGTACCTATACATGATGCATTTTCAGTCTTGATTTTCCCATTCCTCTGCCCTCCCTACAAGCCCCCCATATATATAAGCGTCATTTCTATATATATTTTTTTGTTTATAACATCAAGTTTTTTCTTTCTCTTCTTTGTTTTCCCCTGACCTCCCCCATTTCCCCTTTCCCTTTGAAGATTTTCTTCCAGAATTTAGCTCAGTTATACCATGCCTGCCTTGCAAATTTCAAGGTCTTGAGTTCAATCACCAGTACTGGAAAAACAGGAGAGCAGAGGAAAGCAAAAGTAAGTATATCTTACATTAAAATAGCTGAGAAGTTGGGATCGCAGACACAAGAAATCTAATGAGGAAAATATAGTTTGCTTGTGATTTTACTCTGTAGTCTGGGTTACCCTCAATCTGAAAATCTTAAATGGGAAATTCCAGAAATAAACAATTCATAGATATCACTCTATCCAAGGTGAGAATCATTTCTGTTTCCATTGTATTTACCCTATATATGCAGCCCTCCATGCTTAGCAGCATCCTGTTACCCAATCAGTAGTGGCAGGACTACAATGCTCATGTCCAAGTGACCCTTATGTTACATAACAATGGCCCCCAACCTGTAACAGTAGTGGTGCCACCAACTCAAATGTGCCAAAGAAAACCTATAGTACTTCCTTCATATGAAAAGATGAATGTGCTTGACTTAAATGTCTTAGCTTCTTCCTTGATGCTGAGTCAAAATACCTAAAATACACAGACTGCAGAAAGGTTTATTTTAGCTCATTTGTAGTGGTTCAGTCCATAGTCAAACTTCATCATTGGTATGGCCCGGGTAGAAAAAAAATAACATATTTAGAGTTGGTTCTTACAGAAATCCCCTGGGAACTGGGAACATATCCCTTGTGGAAAATGGGGGATGATGCTGACAAAGAAGCTTTTATTCTTAACATCCTTAAACCCATCTTCCAGGAATTACAAAGACCACATCATCTTTCTTTGGACTGGCTTCCTTGGCTCAAATAAATGAATCCCCACAAAATAGAGAGAGAACCTGGTGCTGACCTGCTGTCCTCATGGAACAGGGGAGAAGGAGAAGAAAGGCAGGAACTGCTGCTTCATTCTGAATATAATAACAGATAGAAAAACTCTCAGAACAATGTAGAAGTCTGGAGGTGGAGAGTAAAGGCCTGGATTTTCTCCACAGGTACAAAGCAACTGCTGTATTTTTCTTAGAACAGAAAAAAGCAATGCTCTTTAGGTTTCACTTCTGAATGGTGAATTAATTAAAATGCCTAGACAGTGTACGAAGTGAACAATTTAGCTAGATCAAAAGAGCAACTGGCTAGATGAATAATTATGCCTATAGGACGGGGTCGGGGCTGGGGTGGGGCTTTCCCATGGTATTTCAGAGTGCTATTGTCTGAGATGTCATGCTTCCAACAAATCTGGAATCTCTAGGAGGTTTGGAGCAGAGCGATTCTGAATCATCATCTATCTACTCTTGTCCTCCTACAACGTCTTTAGTTTCTCATGCTAAATAGAAAACTTTAAATAAAATCACCAATATTATCTGGACCTATTCATTTCCTCTCAAGTACCTTATATTTGCATATTTTCATTTTTATTGCCTCATTTTTCCAATCTGGTGGATAGTCTAGATTTGATTTTCATGGAAGTACTGTCAAGTACAATCTGTGGGTGGAGAGACTCATCTTTGATTTCCTTTGTAAGCCCCAACAAAAGAAATAGAGCTCCTGTATTTCAAAAAATTAAACTTCCAAAAATTCTACAGTCCTCATAACAACTAAATTCTAAAGGGACTCAAGTCGGAATTTCTGACTTAATTAAAATATTGAAGGTATCTGGCATTCAGTAAGGAGGGGAAAATTCTTTCTCTCTATAAGATTTCATCTTCCTGAGGAACAAGGATCACCATTTCCCCTTATAACTTGTATGGAGAGCAACTGAGGCCGAGAAGTCTGACTGCAACCAAAATAATTTTCCACAAACCATGAAAATGGATTATGGTGCAGTAGTAATTATAAATATGGCAGTACAAAGGCTTATCTGTGCCTTACCTATTCCAGAAATACCAGAAACAACAGGAAGGTTATAAAAGGAAAAGAAATACTCTGTCTGCAAGGCAGAAAATGGCCACAGCTCAAATCATGGGCCAAGCAGTGAGCAGCTTCATAAAGAAGGGATGAGAGGAGGGCAGATGACAGGCTGCCTAAACTTTCTTTCCACATCTTCTTTCCCAGCATAGACCTCAGGAAGCACGAGCCATTCAGCAAAGTAATCACCCAAATGCTCAGGCATGCTAATCACACAGGGACAAAGGTAAGGTGTGTTAGCATCCAGGGGACAGCAGATAAGCCTAGGTTTCTAGAGTTAGAGGAGACAGGCTCAAAAGGCAGCCCACAGGCTTAAATGGCCATTGTCAGTAATCCCACAGCCCTCATAAAAGCCAAGGAGCAAGAGAACAGGTGTTAAAGTAAAAGAAAATAAGGGATCGAAAAAAATCCAGGGAAATTCTAAGCAACTCTGAGCATGTCTCAACTTGTCACCTTCCTATTAATTCGATTCTATCCAATAATAATACTTAACGACTCAATTATAACTATTTCACTATTCCCACTATCCCCCTTCTCACTTCCATGGCACACACGTATTTTCCCACAAAAACCAGCCCACTTGACTTAAAGAGGAAAGATGATCAGAAGGACCCAAAACTAGACTAAGGGATACAGTGGGTGGGGAGAGATGATACTACAGGACACACAAGCAGAAGGTAGATGAGGAATATATACTACAGAAGAACTAGTTAAAAGGACCAGCAGGGGGTCAGCCAAGTAATTGTCTAGAGTCACACAGGAGCCACAAGCACCATGTCTTAAAAAGATTCAGAGAAGCAAGTGATAGGTTGAAAGAACAGACAATAAGGGGTAGAGAGAAGGAAAAAGTGTACCAACTTTGGGAGAGATGGCTGACAGAGATCTGGGAATATACAAGTTGAGCCCTTCAAAAATCTGTAGTTCCATTTTTACCCACTGATACAAATTCCCCAGTGTTGTGTGTGATTGTGAGCTGTATAAAATGTACCAATAAAGAATTCAATATAAAAAGTATATTTAAAAAGCTGTAGTCCCAGAAAGTGAGGAAGCACTTAAACTGAACACAGTGAGAGGTATCTCAAGCCAACACAAGCATCAGCTGAAACTCGCCAGATAGCCAATGAGGGTGATGGGTTTTACTTTGAAAAACTAAGAACTGGCATATAATCAAACATAGCTGTATAAACGATTAATCACATAAAATTTTAAACCAAGGAAAACAAAGAACTTGTGTAGAGAAGAATTCTAAATAACTATGTAGCTGCTTTATCCTTAGAGGCACAGCTGATTTCCCTACTCCTGAAACATGTACCAAATATTGTGACTTTCTTCTGAAGAGTATGGTACAAAGAGGAGGGTTACAAAGTGATCAAGGTCAACACCAAAAGTCACCTTGTCACCGAGAGCACCTAACTCTGATACATCATGTGCTATCCTGTCAATGGGGCTCTACCTCTGTTGTCCATCTCTCCAAAACCCACTGTTCCCATTATCTAATCATGAGAAACATCAGACAAATTTCAACTGGTGGTATTCTATAAAATACCTAAGCAGTCTTCCTCAAAAATGTCAAGGTCATTAAATCCAAAAAAGTAAGTTCAGGATGCTGTTATAGCCAGGAGGCAGCTATGAGGGGATAGAAAGATTAAATGTAATGTGGTTCCTGGATGGGATTCTGGAACAGATAAAGAACATTCAATAAAAAACTAAGGAAATCTGGGTAAAATATAGCTGATAATAATGTACCAAATTGTCTTACTATTATGCACTGTTCTTATGATAAGATGTTCATAATAAGGGAAGCTAAGGCATATGACATATCTATACTAATGTCACCTTTTTTCCCTCAATATAATCTCAAACTATTATAAAATAGAACTTTTCATTTCTGAGAGCACATATTAGAGAACTTGGAAATTATCACTTCTGTAATCATAGTAGCAAAAAAGCTGAACAAAACTGAAAACCAACTGCTCTTTATATGTCCAGCTGAGAAGTGAGGTCAAGGGGCAGACTGCTGCCCCCAAAGAGGAGAGACAAATGGCGGAAATAGTCACAACTTATCTGGCCCAGATGCCAGCAGCTGGAGCCAAGATGGGTAGGAATACTTCAGGTGTCATCTGGCATGGCCTTGTATGGGTGCTAAAAATGGCTGAAGGGCGAGTCTTAGGGGGTGGGCCTCAACACTATGAAGAGGGGAGAAAAATCCCAGAAGCATTTGGTAAGGGGGCAGGAAAAGCTACTAGTCTGAAATATTCCCATGGTGCTCGCTGTTCTCCTAACAAGTCCTGATCTCAAGGGAAAACGCTGTACCAGAACCTCCTCTGCTCGGGCTTTACCAGAGCATAACTGACAGTGAGAGGTGAGCTGCCCAACACAGGCTTGCTGACAGCCTGGCACTGACAGTGCTGTAGCAGGCCTTCCTCCCACCAACCTGGCTATACAGCACTGCTAAATAACCAGCACTGTAGGTAGAACAGGGCATCAGATCCCGCGAAAGGGTTTCCATGGAAGCCCAAGAGCACAGTGGAAACATGAGCAAGGGGACAAGAGAGTGTTTAGCACCTGACACCAAAGCTACAAACAATGCATGGGGCCCTGATGTCATCTAGCCAGATAAAGAAAATCTCACACTGAAGGGCCAGCCTATGTCGATTCCTTTACCCAAGTCAGGCTTTCCAATTCTTAACATTAATGTAGTACAAGGTATGCTGCCAGGAGAAGATGCGATCTGAGATTTAAAAAAAAAAAAAATCAGTGCCACTGTATCTCCCCTGCCCACTTAAAAAATGAGCATGAAGAACTCAACAAAGTCATGGAAGAAATAAAAATATTGCAGTGAAAGCCCTACTAGAAGGAATGAAAGTAGATGAAGATAAATAAAGCTACACATTAGCATATAGCACTGCAGACCTCTGAAAATAACAAGAAATGAATGTCTAACTGTGACTCAAGAAGGTTACACCTAACTGTTGTGGCTTAAGGTGTAGGGTGTCCCACAGATGCCTCATGTGTTCAGAAGTGGGACTTTGGGAAGGTGGCTGGGCCACAGAGGTGCTGTCTTAGCACTGACTGCACAGCGGTGTGTGGTCAGGAGGTGGGTCTGGTCAGAGATGCTCGGGATGTGAGGGGGAAGGGTGGATCTCCCTGCCTTGCTCCTCCCTTCAGCAGCTGTTTCTGGGCTGCCAGGTAGCAGACAGCTCTCCTCAGCCAGACCCTTCCTGCCTTAGAGCTCGCCAACCATGGACTGAATTTGCTAAAAGCTGCGAGACAAAGTAAACCTCACCTCCTTTGAGTTGTAGGTATCAGGTATTTTGTCTTAATGCAACAAGGAAAGTGACTAAAGACACTGAGCAAGGTGTCCTTTGAGTGCTCAGGCCACATAAAAGCAAACAGGAATTGAGGCAAAACACATGTAGGTGTATCACTCAAAGACATGCTGGATGACTAAAAGCCCCCAGTCAAGGGGACAACACACTACAAAGAACTCAGGAATGAGAAAGCCATGGTTAAGTAGACACTGGCTTTATTCACTCGTGGAAAGAATTATGCAGAATTTAGAAAAGAACATAAATGTTATATATCTTGACAGTATAAAATAATAATGAATTTCAAAATGGGGAAATAGGAGTAAAACCTTTTATCTCTGCTAGAAGGGTCAACTGAAAATGTAACATCATCCAAAACCAGTGACTTCCAACATTTTCATGTTTTTATAATATTTTTCCCTCAAAGTCATATATCTTGCATCTTGTGGTAAAGAAACTTTGGCAATTTTTAGTTTTACATAATTTTCTTTCATCTGCATTAAATTCAAGTAAAATTAACATTGGTACTTAAATAACATGTTTAGAAGGAAAACAATGTTTTAAAGTTACTTCATCCTTTTTGTGTATTCTCTCATTTTAATTCTTTTATCAGTCTTTGTATCTTGCCTCTTACCTGTATCAATTCATTTAGATACTTCAAGTAATGGTCATTAAATGACATCATTAATTATATTTAGGGAACAATTCCAAGTAATCCACTGCTTTCTTGCATTGCCTTGTATTATGTGTAATTTTTATTAAAAAACGTATGCATCACTTTTATGGAAACAGTAAAAAGTTATTATTCTTTTTACAAATTTAATGCAACAGCTAAATTAACACCATATGTCTTTTTCTTTTAATAACCTGCGATTGGGGGAAATCATACTTCCGGTCTCAGCTCCGTAGGTAGTTGGTTGTATAATGTTAAGCAATGCCTAAAGCCACTCCAGTTCCTAATTTCATCATCTGTTAAAAGTGAAGGGATAGAACTAAGATGTTTAAATTTCTGGAGCTCTGAAACTCTAACTCTGGTGATTAAAATCTCTCATTGCTAAGTTACAAGTAACACTTCAGAATCCATGGAGATACTCTACCTATTACCTTGGCTCTCCTGTATCACTCTCAAGGCATGTATTTTACTTCCTGTAAAATCTTCATAGAATTTTCATTTGAAGGGAGACTCCAATGTGCAAAGGAAAAATGGAGCCCAATATAATGATAATGAAACCAGTTACTTTTCAAGAGGTTACCAGACAGAAAAAGGATAGGCATAAATGTGGATGCAATATTCATGAGAAAATTCTCAAAATGGCATCTTTTCCTGCTATAGCTATTATCCTCAGAGCAACAGTGGGAAATGATGCAGAAACATTTGAGCTCTTATGGGAAAACTGTATATTAAAGTAAAAAAATGATGACTGAGGTCAAATAAATTAGATATTGGTGGAAGATATGATAGACCCAGAGGGTGCTGGGAGAAATTTTAACAATAGTCCTTTGGCCTTCTTTGCATAACTGTGAAATCTGACTAGGTAGACTAAACACAGGAAACAAATGAGGATTAAAATAGCACAGTTTTTTTTTAAAGAGAAACAAAGATAAACTTGTTCTGCAATTTAGTAAATAAAACATATTCTAGAGACAAAACAACCAAAATGAAAGCCATTGGAAAAACAAAATAAGTAATTTTTAGGTCTTCCAATTTCCTATGGAATCTTTCTCTTCCTTAGTACATGTGGAATCTAAAAACAAAGGTAATAAACATTTTGGATGTACAACCAATAGCTTTATAAGTTTTGGGTTTAAAATAGACTTGAATGAAGAATTATCAACATTTCAGCCATTTTTGTAGCTCTGTATATCTCAGATTTGATAAAACTGAAGCACTGAGTACTCATCAATCTACCAAGTTAGCTAGCTATTCTATGTATACATATTAGAGATACCATTAGCACTTGCTCTTGATATTACAGTATTTCTCACTGATCCCAGGCAAAGGAAAGTTTTCACCTACAAACTGATTTTTCTCTTTCTGATTCCCAGGGAACTGACACAGCCCAATTTTCTTGTACGAGCCACTGAGCTTGAATCCTAACTTCAATGTTTATTACATTATAATAAGATAGGTCAGCCAGTCTGCTGCCATCAAAAAGACAAATTAACTATAATGGAAAAGTTTGCTTTCATTAAAGGCTTTTTGCTTTTGGCCGAGTTCACTTTTAAGGTTAGTCAGACCTTGTATTAAGTCTAGGTGGTCGTAGAGGCAACAGACAGCATTAGATTTTGATCAATGACTTTGTTACTACTTTGCATATAAATAACAGCAGCCTAAAATGCAGACAAGAAATTAAAATGAGTAATAAAAATTATTTGCTTATCTTTTATGATTTCTAATGAGAAAGCAGCTAAAGCTAGATTACCAATCAAAGAAAACTGAGAAATGTTTCCATTAATTCAAGGAAAATATCTGACTTGTGCTAATACTTGATAAACACGTACTTCATTGCCATTCCTCATTTGCTGATCATCTTCTTTCCTTCTGTGATATTTGGCTAGCAAACTATAGTAGTACTCAATTTTTAAGGGTTAGAGAGAAAAAAACAATGTGGCACTCTAATTGGTTAAATCAGCTCTAACCTATAAGTAGGCAAACTTATACATAACTGACAGTTTTTGAAACATCTGCCTCCTACAGGTTTGTGGCTATAAATTTCAGCTACTCCAGCTTTTGAGAAATGCAAATAATGAAAACTCATCAAAAGTCTGCCATAATTCTCACAGCTGACTAGGTGGCAGCTTTCGTGACTACTCAAAATTAACAGCAGCTCCCAAAGCCTTATAAGACCAGCTGTCATGGAGAAATACACTCACAAACAAATAAGCAATTCTCTTCCAAGTCTGAATTATTAGCAGGAGGAAGCAGTGACTCTTCAGGACAACCTGGACAGGTTAAGGCACAATGTGCTACCTTTAGACCCTTGACAGGGTAACTTAAGCTCATGAGCACCTGCTCTGTGCACAGCTTGGATCTGGGCCCGCTGAGACATCCTGACATCAAGCCAGTGAAGGAGTGAGGCTCACTTCTTTGATGATGGTCCATATGCATCAGCAACAAATAGGACTAGGACACAGCACTAATAGATGCCACCATCCTCTTGTTGCTGAAGTCAACTTGGAGTCACTGGAGGTACAAAACCCTGCTCAGTAATGTAGTTAGAGCTGCATCAACTTCTAGTTATATTTGTCATAAAGACTACAGCTTTTCCACATAAAGTCTCTTTCTTCCCAATGCCAGTGTCAATTTCATTCAGGCATGAGCTGGTGGAAACAGATCTAAGAATATGCATGTATGCGGCAACAATTTTTGAAAGCAAAATACATCCAGATCTCTGAATATTAAATACTACATTTTTATGAATAAGTACGCAGTAGAATTAACTCAAATACTTATATTTTCTGTATCTTACTATGATGCTAATTTTTCCTTTCAAGGACTGAGATATGCCAGGAACTTGTCATTGTAATGACTTTCAATAGAAAGAACACAATTTCTGATTGTGTAGTTAGCATCCACAGGGACTCAGTGTGTAACAGATTTTTATGAGGAATAGATTTTTTTTATTTGGCCTATCTAGAGCATTCTGTAAATTTTTTCTTCTAGAGTGAACAGAGCCATGGAGAGGGAAACTTGGACAAAGAAAATGAGACCAGCAATCAGGAGACATGAACTTTGCCCATTCCTAGCTTTTGGTATGACTTTTATTCAATGAAGTACTCAGTACTTCATTTCTAAAAATAAAAGCTAAGGCGGATGTGGTGCCACATGCCTTTCATCTCAACACTCTTGAGTTGATGCACAGGATCATCAATTTTAAGAATGGTAACAAATTTAAGATTAGCCTGGACTACACAGTGAGACCTTGTCCTAAATAAACAAAAACTGCAAGGCTGGACCACTCAGTGAAGGCTCCTTGGTGTGTGGACATTTCACATGAATATTCCAAACCTGCTTCTTGCTCCTTGGAGAGGAGAGTGTGAACCAAGCCCAAATCTTTGGTGATCAAAGAGGCCAGATTCTGTCTCCATTGTTCAGGTCTCAAATAGTCTGTCATTAAAATTTACAAGATCAAAGACTATTTATAATTGGATACCACATTTTAGATTTAGCAATATATAATTAAGAAAAATCATTAATGTTCCCAAGATGGATATGAAAGAAAGGAGAAGCATTATCTTAATCAATGATCCAAAGAATATCATTTGGGGGGTGGTTTTTCGCAACTCCCTACTACCAGACCCCATATCAGATTGACTGGAGCAGAATTTCCTACTTAGGGGCCTGAGTTCATATATTCTAGAAATGTTTCTCAGGCAACTCAGGTGCTCTCTGCTTCTTTCCCAACCCTTGCAAGTAGTGATTTAAATATTGTTTATCTACTAACTGGAGAGAATGATAAGAAACAAACCACACAGGGAGACACCTGGGTGTTGATAATGTACCGGGGTCAAAAAGCTGGCAGCCTTCTCTATCAGCCTGCATAGCTGCTTGCTGTTCAGAAATTCAAGGAGCTTGAGATCTTGGTACAAATGAATTTATTTAAGGCTCACTGAATGCTTCTGGTACCCATGATGGGTAGTGCAATCAGTTCAGTGGTGAGTAGATTTGCAATTTTTATATTAGATGTAGAGATAGTTTTAAAACTACTTAGAATGCTTTTGAATGGTGGGTAGTGAATAGCTATTGAAGACAGACATGAGGTCAACAGCTCGTTTCTTGTCTTTCTTTGGTGCTGCTTTGGGGAAATCAATTGGAAAGTTAAGTAAGAAATGGCTCTATCAGCACAAACCAAGAGTCCACATGTAAATGAAATAATTGTTCACTTGCTTCCCTCCCACCAGTATTCACTGGACACCCAGAGACTCCACAGATGACACAGAACATTTGCTCATGTAGAAACTTTCACTTTTCCTCAAAGGCCCTCAAGATAGTTCCTGCACTCAGCTTTGCAGGGAGAAGGGAGCCTCTTTGACACCAGGGACTCTTGGCACCAGGGACTCTTGAGATCGTGGGTTTCTTTCCTGAACCGCGATGACTTAGTGATGCTGCAGACATGCAGTGTGACCTATTCCCAGCACTTGTCCTCTCCCTAGGCACAGGCATGAAGGGCCCCCATGGCACTAGCTTTCCCTGCACATTTTAATGTATAAAACATCCCACTGTCACTGTTCATCAGACCAACACAACTTGCTTCAGGACCCTTTCTAGCCAAGGACACTTAAAAAAAGGTCCTCGATGTTCAATTCCACTGTTGAATCATGTTTATTTTGTAGTGATTCTCCTGAGAGGTAAAATGCCTATTGTAGTCTACTTCTGCTGCTAAATGTTACAAAATTCCTCAGTCTGGGTGATTGAGTAGCAACAGAAATTTGCTCACAGTTTCAGAAACTGAGAGGCCCAAGATAAGAGTGAGTGCAAGTTCAGTGTCAGCGGAGGGCCTATTCCTCATAGATGGTGTCTTCTGTATCCTCATGCTGCAGCAGGGTGGGGCTAAGGTCCCTCAGGCCCCATCCTCAGGGCTCTGCCCTGATGGTCGACCTCCCAGAGGCAGTAACTTGATAGCAACAAAGTGAGGGTTGAGTTTCACATGAGAATTTTGGAAGGACACAAACACCCAATTCATGGCAGTCTCCATGAAGCTCTAGCACTTGGAAGAGAGCTCCCTGTAACATGTACTAAAACAAAGCTCTTTATAAAACCAGGCATTGTGGGCATATCGGATCCTCCTAGAAGCAGCAGCTCATGTGGCTCTGACTTCCTGGCCTTCTGTAATACTACTTTATGAAACACATTCAGAACCCTGTAAACAGTTATCAACAGGACGGGGCACTAGGTCTCCACTATGCATCTGAAAACAGGGAAAAGAGCTATGATGTTCCGAGCTTTGTTTTCCAGCTTCTTGATGAGCTGTGTTTCTGTGTGAAAGGACTGTCAAGTGGTGATCTGGATCTACTGGTAAACTGCATGGATTTGAGACATCAATAGTAAATCCACCTCCTCCAGAGAAACAAAAACACTTAACAGAGCATTGTTCATGAGAAAATAAATGGATTGATAGTTAAAAGGCTTACATGGATTTTAATAGAGTAAAAAATGCATGCTTTTCATACAGAAATGTTTTGTATGATAAAATTTCAAAAGCATGCTCTCTGGCAGATGCTCACGGCCCCTCCTAGCTCCTTTCAGTAACACATCTGGTCTGCGGCTCTCACAGTCTCTAACAAACTAGCTGGGGCATCATCATTTCATAGACGTGGAATCTGAAGACACTGGATATGATTGGGATTCCACACAGGTCAATGAAGGGGGGGGGAGAAGGAGGACCAGAAGGAGCTATTATCTCACTTGGTGTCTGCAGTATATCAAGAGGACAAGTTAATTCAAAACAAAAAGGGGAACCTATTTGGAATCCAGAAAAAAAACTGCTAAAGCTACAGACACTGAATAAATACAAATAAACAATTTGAGAACCCCGAGTGTTGGTAGCAGTCCAGTGGGAAGAGCACCTCCTGCTCCAACAGCATCTCTGAGAAGCAAATGGCACAGAACTCACGTGTGACCTGAAACTTTGGTCAGCTAATCGGTTCTTCAGCAGCACTGGATCAACATTTCCTTTTTCCTTCAAAAATTCATAGTTCCACAATGCAACTAAAGTTTTCCTCTCTCACCCTGCCCTCAACCCCCACTCCATGTAGTTTTTGGAACCCACAGGCTTCTTGTCTTTTCAACTCATTAGTTCATTTTGCTTGTAATAACCCCAAGCTCCTGTTTTCTTCAAGGACATCCATCTCGTGATCAATAGCTGCCTACTGTTTTAATTGGCTCACCACACACAGACAGGGCATGCACCCTGCAGGGTCTTCAGCTGACCAGCACATCCTTCTTCAGACCTGTAGTAACCTATCAGCCCTAGGACCATGAGCAACTTCAACAGGGTATGGGTAAGGAGTTCCTACGACCTTTTCCCAGCAGGGATAGTCTTTGGGGTGCTCAGCCTCCCCACCTTCTGTGTATTCTTTCCTCATTTCATAATTAATTATATCAACCCCCTTGCTGCCCCTATCCCCATTTATATGAAATATGGATTCAGAATTTAGGCTAATTGAGAGTCTTCAAATGGCAAAAATGTTTTTAAAGACGTTTGAGCAATTACCAAATTTCCTCATGGAGAAAGTTTTATGTGGAGATCAGAAGATACACAGGTATTCAAAAATGTTCAAAAGTCTATGGTGTGTGAATGTGATGAGGGGAAGGAATAAATGTAATACAGAAAGAAAATAAAAGAGCATGTATAAAGGGGGTGAGGAGGTGGGGGTGGGTAGGGATATGGGTAAAAATGAGAATTAACTTTGTCATATACTGGTACAAATTCCCCAATGTTATACGTGATTTTGAGATGTATATAAATTGTACCAATAAAGAATTCAATTTAAAAAAAGAAAAAATGTTCAAAAGTAGTCACAAGAATCTGGAAAGTTCCCAAATGTCCAGCAGGATTCTGAAATCTGATAAGGGCTATGTCAACCTTGTTATGAGCCAACGTTGGTCACACACACACACACACACACGCTCCAGGGCAGCTGTCTGGGGAGTTTTACATTAAGCTTCTCCAGGTGAGGTGATAGGTAGCTCTGCATGCCTCTCTCCTGTTAGGACTCTGGCAATTCTACCTATGGAGTTGGTACAAGAGATCCTGCCTCCCTGTAGCACGGGGTTCTTAGTCAGAGAAGTTCCTGAACTTGCCCACATGGGTCTCATCTCCACACACCCAATCTATGACCTAGGACAGTACGATGAAGAGCCTCGCTCCAGGACAGCTGTGTGGACAGCTGTAGAAGACAGAGAGCCCTTGTTAAGTCTCTATATTGACAGCAAGCAATAGATCCTGTCCTACATTCTTCCCAGGGACCCAATACTGATTATGGCCTATAGGAGCCATGTGTCCATTAGACCAACAAGACCTCCTGGTGGGCATTGCAAAGGATCCTCTGAAGGTTAGATTAAGACAAACTTTCAGTCTCTCTCTGGGGACATACACACATGCACACACGCATGCGCACACAAACACACACACATCTTAAATGTCAAACTTTTATCATGAATATATACCTATTATTTGGAAAAGAACATTATTAAGAAAAAACTCTTCACAAAGGAAATTATGGCATCAAACTACTTTTAAAATATATTCTCCAGGAGAGTGTGGTTAGACTCCATAAGGAAACATGAAGGAGCAAGATACAATTTTAGAAAAAGTTCCAAAACAGTATAGGCTGTGGCTAAAGATTCTCTACCTTGGCAAACACAATACAGACTCTGAACATTTGAAGTTCCAATGTGCTCTTCAATATTTTTTCAAACTAATGTAAAATTTTGGAGGTTTGTATGACTAGGTAAATCTAATATACACAGTTTAAAAATTATCATCAACATTTTGTTATCCTCACAAGGATTAGAATGTTTTCTACTTCCATAGAAATAATAGGCCCAATCTGGTGAAGGAGCAAGAAAAATAAAACATGTTTCCACTTGACTAAGAAGCAGGTGGCCTTGAGGGGAAGTTCCCATGACCATTCCTTGTGGCTTTCTTGAAGCTATCCTTTAACAAGTCAAGTGATTTCTGGGATGTTTTCAGGCCAAAAAGACCATCTGCAGGGAGATGATTATTTCAAGATTAATATCATAGGCCGAGATGATAGTAATATGAACAATAAAGACAGCAGTAATACTTGACAAATACCTAATAAACATGTCAATCTCAAATTTCAACACACACTTCTCAGTTCTGAGGCTGAGCTGCACAAAATAAAATCCAAGTTCACAGGAAGTACACAACTGATATTCAATTTGATATTTAAGGTTCTTTGCGAAAATGTTAAATAGATAAGGCTGTTCTCCTTGGGCTGAAATAAGATTCATTTAGAACCAGATGACATATTGCTGTCTTTAAAGACTTAAAAATCCTAATTTGGTATTATTATTATTGGTTTAGATATGGGGCATGGAGTGAAACTGCCTGGTTTTCTACATTGGGTTTCCTTCTTCCCTTTAACTCAAAGCAAACTGTTCATGGCGCGCATGCTCTACTGGTAACAGTGCCTATACTCACAGTGCCATCTTCAGGAAACCCCAGGAAATGCAGAGTACAGCACCAGACCCAGGGCAGGTGCAGTCCATACTTGGGAAATATTAGCGGTGGGAACTTAAGCCCAGTCTCCTCAGTGTTTTTGACCAGCACAGCCCTCCTTGTAACTTCAACTGCTTATTTTAGGAGACTTCCATGTGATTGTCACTACCCATATCTCTTTGATACACATGCACCCATGGGTCTCAGGTTTTTCTCAACCATTTTTTTGTGCTTAGGATAAAGGTAATTAGTCACAAAGTTGAAGTCAACATGGAAAAGGAATTTCTTCTCTCAGTTACTATTTCAATCTTGAATCTGTCTTAGGAAAGGAGGTCCCTATGAACAGAAATCATGAATATGATTTGGACACTGAAACTTAACTACAAATTGAAGCAAAAAGAAAAGAACTTTTCTCACTGTCGATAAATAATGATTTTTCTTTTTAAAAGAAGATTCATAGTATCTTTCTTCTGTAAAATGTAGGCTTATAGCCTCAATTTTTCTTGAGATTTCCAAACTGGGTGCTTAAAAAGATTAAAAAATGTAATGTATAAGTATTCTGGATTGGAGCTCTACTACCCCAACAATCCATTCTTCCTGTGGCCATTAAAATGGCCTTTTAGAAGTGCAGGGTGGACCACTCTGACACCTTGACATTGTCCAAGAACTACCCACATGCTAAGAACTAGTTCAAAGTCCAAACCTACGCACACCCTCTGCCTTCCTTCCCACTGCTCTTCCAAGTTTTGCTCTTGGAACAAGCACGCTTGGTCCCACCTTGGGCCTCAGTGTTTGCAGTTGCCTCAATGTTCACCTCTCACTTTCATGTCTCAACAGTCAGGCCTGAGGTCCAACTCCCTCCCTTACAGAGACCTTCTCAGCCTGCCCACTGCCAACAGCGCCAGGGCTTGTGCTGCACAACCAGCACACTGTGTGGTTCGGTCTAGACACTTTGTTATCTGAGACTGCCTTTTGTTTCTCTTTATTCTTTGTACCCCAGGAGAGGACAGAATGCAGCTGTCTTGTTCACAACTCTATATCACGCAGAGTTCCTCAATATACATTTGTGAAGCAATACATGAATTTAGTTTGATTTTCTCCATTTGGATATCACTTAATTTTTTAAAAGTTGCTTATATTGAAGCATCTTATCCTTGGTAAGGTTTTCACATGCAGTATTCTGTTTATTAATTTTTCCTGTTACCAGACAACCACGCTGATTTATAAGTTCATGTCATTCTTATTTGCAGGTAAGTTGTTTTTTTTTTTGGGGGGGGTGCTGTAGCCCAGGCTGTCTTAGACTCGCAGTGATTCTCCTGCTTTAGCCTTCCAAGTGCTGGGACTGCAGGTGTGCGTCACCACTCTTGGCAATTGGAGGTAAATTTTCTTCTAACATGTAAGATCATTTCTGTTGGATTTGTCTGAAGTTCTTTTTAAAAACACTTAGAGTCCTATAGCAATCCTTTCTAAACTCTTTTATATACCTCTCAGCTCATATTGAACTAGAAAGCCATCTTGTCAGGGAGCTCAGCCCTGGATGATTATATACTTATATTCAACACTGTCTGCCTCTTTGCTTTTTGTTGATATTTTCTCACAAAAGGCATGTAACTTACTTAAAATGGCATGGTTCCTCTTATGCTTCCTTATTAGTCTCTCTCTCTCTCTCTCTCTCTCTCTCTCTATATATATATATATATATATATATATAATATATATATATATATATGAATTTAAAATGTAGAAAAGAAACTTTTATTCTTTTCACTGTTATTTTATTGAAATCTACAATAAAAATACCCCTACATGGAATAGGTTAAAATGAATAGGGGAACAGATAACATATACTTGTAATCAAGAAGTTAAGTTGTATGTGTGTATAAAGCTTGCATCCTTTTCTTTCAAATAAATTACTTTTTCCCCTGTTACTCTGAGAATTCAGTGAAGTTAATACAATGTGTAGAGTCTATATATTATTAAAGAACTGATGCACTAACTCATAACCAAGTAGTTAACGAGCTGCGAAGCTCACTTTGAAAATAAGCCTCTCTGTGCCTTTCATTTGTGTACACTACATCCACCTTTTATCGTCTGTATTAATTTGGGACATGGAGAGTAAACTACAGAAACAAACTTCTTCAGCTGAATTGATGTGGTATTTTCTGGAACCGAGGTTCCCTGGAGCGCCGAC
The DNA here is from genome assembly GCA_004025085.1 of Thryonomys swinderianus. Taxonomy (NCBI): domain Eukaryota; kingdom Metazoa; phylum Chordata; class Mammalia; order Rodentia; family Thryonomyidae; genus Thryonomys; species Thryonomys swinderianus. The sequence continues at coordinate 22,298 of PVIC010011774.1, read as the reverse complement.
TCTAACGCACCTTAAGCTTGTTCAGTTTTCAGAGTACTGGGATGGAGGCTGGGTGACAGGATTTCAGAGCTAGCTTAATTCTACCTGGACGCAAGGCTCTTCTACACATCAAAAAGCCATTCTATTTACAAGACAGTATTTCCTTTCTTATCATACACCAGTTTAGAAAGAGCAGAAGCCACGGTGATGTTCATGAAACATTTATTTATTTAATGTGAATCAATTAGGGGCAAATATCTGGCTAAATTATTTTTAAGGTGTCAAAACAAAGTATGAACACTGTGTTGAAAAGTGGTGGCAGTGGAAGAAGATGGTGACAGCTGAGTGACTTGCTGGGCATTCAGACCAAAGTTCCCAAGAGCTAGACCTACCGGAAGCTGAGGTAGAAATCCTCACCAACACATTCCCTTGGAAAATAGCTGTCCATGCTAAGAATCCTTCTCCTTCCTGAAAGTCATTTTAGAAGCCAATGCTTGTCCAAGGAGAAAAAGAGGGCCATCCAACAGACACTGACCATGAAACAGGTTTTCCTGCCTGGCAGTCCCTGAGGCCATCTTTCCCCCTTCCTATGGCCAAGGGCAAGCTAACTTACGACTTAAGTTTGCATTAAGCGGTGTCTAAGTGAAGGGGAAGTTCAAGCCTGGCAGGGTTCAGTGTGCCACATGCACATCTCATAGCACGCTATGAGAGCCCGTAGGGAAGATGGAGATTGAGCACACTCTCTCCCGTGTGTAGAGACTTACCTTTAGCTGCCGGGGTGACTCCTTCAATCATCCAAGAACCAACCATATTAAGTACTCATCCTTGTCCCCTCACCCCAGGGTCAAGGAGAACACAGCAGGACTCTGAGCACCCATGAGTGGCGCCTGGGTGGGAAGGCTACTGGGCTGTCTCCCACAGGTGTCACAAGGCTGCAGAAGCCATAGGTGATGGCAGCGGCATTCTGCTTTTCTCCGGGGCCCTCAGGCTACTGGATTGTGCTTTGTGGATCACTGCACCAGAAATCCCTCAAGGACACTCCCCCACACACTCAGAGCCAATTTAGAAGATAACATCATGACATGGTTTCAGCTGGGCTATACTATCCAACCAATCAGAGCTAACCATATTAGATCAGCCAGTCAGACATAACCACATTTTAGCCACATCCTCTCTCTGTTCTCGATGTAAATATATGTACCCCTCAATAAAAGCAGAAGTGTTCTGTGAAACCTCCCGAGAGTCTGCGTGGGGACTCTGCGCCTCACTCTCCTGGTCCAAGCCCACGAATCCTGCTCCGCAGTAGTTGCCAAGGACAACATCTAAGCATAAATGTGTCTTTTGTAAGAAAAAAAAATGGAACTTTTGTTCTAAAGAATCTGTTACTATTTCATTTTAATGGGACTTATAATGGGTAAATTGTAAATTGATTAAAATATTTATATAAAATTAATCGTAAAATTTATGAAAAGGACAAATATTATTTACTACTATATCTGAGATTTGAGTTCAGAAAAGCCTTAATTCTCTAAAATAGAAATAAAGGAAAAAATTAAAGGGTTATCTTTGATAATAAATGAAATAGTGATACAAGCTAATAGTGAGCCAGAGAAGGGGGAGAGGACATTGCTAATGCAATCAGCTCATTTACTTTATAAAATGAATGCCCTTAATTAGAGATAATGATTTCATAACTTACCTCCGCATACTTTAACTTCAATGTTTTATGCATTTCTCGGAAACGACTGTAACGCCTGAATACGGTCCATGTCTCATCTAGGACAGTAATCTATTAACCAGGGAAGCAAAAATGAGTCAGCATTAATTAGCAGAAAAAGTAACAAAAATTTAAAAATATAATTTAAAAAATTAAATTAAAAGTGATTTGCATGTAAAATCTCTCCAGAATTGAAAACATTAATCTAGTTGCATAAATATGACTTATAAATAATAATTGTACTCTATGAAATGTGCAGTGTTGGCCACTGCGTCTTCTTAAAAGCAGCACGTGCCTCTGTTAGAGGCAGATGATCACCTCCGACATGGGGACAAGCAGTGTCCTGAGACTCCACCTGGGCTGCAGGAGGCGATCAGAGAAGAAAGGAGGAGGAGGAGGGGCCATTAAACAGAGGGAGACGATCACGCTGTACCTCCATGATTACAAGGGTAATATGCAGACTCATGGTCAGTCACCAGCTAGATACCCAGGGTGCTGAGAGCTGGGCAGCCCATGCGCTGACCTCAGTGACAAGCAGAGGATGGTGGGCACATCAGCCTGGACAATCACACCTGCAGGATGGTCTCCGGGCTCGGGAACTCCTGGCCTACTCCTCTTAATTTCTCTTGGGCTGCAGATCCACAGACCCAACTTGGAACCAGGATTCTTTGGATGTCACAAGGGAACTTTCCATTCAACTTGGCTAAAACCATGGTACCTACCATGTTCTCCCACCTCGCCATCCCAAGTTATCATCACCATCAAGAAGAATGCAATGCAGGCCAGTGATGCCAAAGCCATCCCTCCCCTCCCAGCCCTCAACATCCCCACGGTCCAAGTAGACACGGGTCTGGGTCCTTCTGCTCCCCAGCATTTCTTGGAGCTCCACCCTTCCATCCTTGCCTTCACCGTCCTCTTATTCTAGCCCATTAGGCTCTATAGGGATTTTCCCAGTGCTCACCTAGGTACCCCGGTCTCATCTTGCCCTCTCCTCAGGCTTTTTTCCATACAACTGTCAGGAGGCCTTTGGAAAGCTCAAGCCTGATCACTCCCTCTCCCTCCAGGATAACCTCCAAAAGCTTCACTTTGATCTTGAAATAAAGACCCCAACTTTTAACCTGCCCCGCATTGCCTGCCAGAGCCTCACCCCCAGATGTCTCCACTCCTCCGCCTTCCCTGAGCACATTCTCCTACTCCATGGCCTTTGCGTGGGCCATGCTGCCATATGGGAAACTGTGACCTGCACATTAAAGAAATGCCTTGGAGAACACAACAGAGCAAGCAGATGTTGCAGCCTGTAGGGAAAGAGCAGCCAGGGCAGGAGACCTCTTGGTTGGCTTCCTGGGCAGGTCACCTGGTCACTCACTTCCCAAAGCAGCTAGTGAGATCTGGGGTCATACAAAGACACATACTTTATGTTCATCATTGTTGCTCTATATTCATTTCCTACAGTCACTTTTTAATTGTGGGGTTTTCTTAGGCATCTCTTTCCAAAGTATTTCCGTAACAAAGAAGGAGTGTGTTTACAGAACATCATTAGGTGACCAGCAGGGCAGGTCTGGCTTATATAGTGAGCTCAGGGCCAGCCTAAATTACAAAGTGAGACCCTGTCTCAAAAAATACTAAAAATAAATAAATAAATAAAATGAAACTCCTTTCAAGAGTTTCTTCATGAAATCATCAATTTCTTTCTTCCTGTTAGCTCCTGAAGTGGAGTGACCCAATCTATTCATCGTCACACCCTAATTATACTTACCATGGTCACCTGTAACCTCTGTATTGCTCAGTCTGCTGGTTAAGCTTGGACTTGAATTACTGGCCCTTCGGCAGAATCCAACATGGCTGTGAGCTCTCTGCTCCTCCTAACAGCCTTCACGTGGCTTCTGGGGTGCTGTTCTCATCTTGCACTGCTGGGATTTCTCATTCCCTGACCTCTACATGTCATAGCACTCTAGGGCTTAAACTTTGCCATGTTTTATTTTCTACTCACACTCATTCCTTTAGTGACCTTAACCCACCAGAGTTTAAACTCACACGTAGTGACTGTCAGGATGCTCTTCTCTCTCTCCAAACCTGGTGTTGTACATCTTGGTGCCTACTCGGACACCGAATATGCTTCTCACACTTAACAATGTATCTTTTCTCACTCTTGTCACCTTCCCTATGGCAGTAAAGGACATTCAAAAAACGTGGTATCACCTCTTTCACACCTCACATCCAATTGGTCAGCATATTCTTTTTACTGTATCTCCAGAACATTCAAGTTCAATTGCTTCTTGCTAGATTTATTGTTGACATTTTCAAGCACCATCCCATCTACTTAGATTATCTTTAACGCCCTCCTTCCTAATTTGTTGACTTGTGCACTTAACCTCTTTCCACAGTTTCCTTATTTCTTAACACAGGGGCCAATAAGTGAAATAAACAGGTCACAGATCTGTAAATATCTTTTCTTTGGTATGAGAAAATGAAGATGTAAATGAGCTCTAGAATATACGGTAGATATTGTGAAACAAAATATTCAAGGGGAAATGGGGCATAGCGGTAAGTAATGGGAAGAAAAAATATGAAGGTAATAAAAGAAGGGAAACAAAGCTTATGTGTACAGGGGTAGGTGTTTTAGGGTAAGGGGGGGAATGGAAAAAAATGAGAATTAAGTTGTGTCATACGCTGGTATAAATTCTCAATATTGTGTGTGATCATGATGTGTATATACATTGTACCAATGAAGATTCAAATTTTTAAAAAAATTAAATGAGATGAGGCTGCTGCCAGTTCAGGCAACATACCTTCAACGGGGCCTACTTCACTCGGGTACAAGTTCAAGTTCCTTCAATGACCTACATGGATCTCTATGGAATCTACCTTGTTCCTGGCCTCATTTCCAACCATTCTCCCCAGCTGTCTCATTCCTCGCTTCTGCATAACACATCAGAGGTACACACAGCAAGGCTGGCTGCAAGCATGTTGTATGTACTTTGTCCTCTTTCAGAAATACTCATTTCCAGGTTTCTGCATGACTAGTCCACTGGCTTCAATCTCTGCCCAATCTCTGTCCACTGGCTTCAATCTCTGCTTTCTAGAACATCCTACCTAAAACCACATCGCTCTCAACCTCACCTAACACTGCTTTCTCCTCCTTCCTCATGTTTTGTACTCAGCACACATCATTGCCAAACATGATTTTGCTTCTTCTCCCTCCCCTGCACTGGTGTTACGTTCCTCCCAGGCCTTTCATTTGCTCCTCACTGTGCCTTCGCACAGCGCAGTGCACATCCAGGTGCTCCGAGTAGGCAACTGGAAGGGCAAGCCAGAGATGGGACTGTTGTAAATAGACACCAGCTTTTCTTCTTTTTAAACCTCTCTGGGCAGGAAAGATTCCATACAAAATTAGAATAAGGTGAACTAGACACCTAGCTTGGAGGGCAGTTTCTTCCTCTTTGTTTTTTTCACAGCTGTTTAATGTTGAACCATCTTTGACATTTCTGCATAGCAAAATGCCACCATAGGCCGGCCTCATGGTCTGAGGGATCATGCTTCCTTCCCACAGTGGCCTTCACAAGGGATGCCCATCTCTCTAACAAACACTGGGAAGGACACAGCGGGCCCAAGTGATTTCCCAGGCACTAGGAATCAATGGCATGTGGGCATAAGATGACAGGACAGCAAGCAGATGCCAAAATCTCCACATATAGGTGCCTCTTGCAAAAGCCCGATGGCTTTCTTGGCAAGTCACTGGTGCTCACATCAGCAAATGGTTCTCTTACAGGGTATGTGGGCAGTTGAGAGGAGACAGAAAGATGAACCAGTGCCAAAAGGGCTAAGCTCATCCAAAGCTTTGTAATATATGCATTCCCTCAAATCGGGCTTCATGAGCTCAGTTAATATACCAGAAGACTCCCTGTCTATGCATTACTCAGTGCTTCCAGGAGTCCTACCATTAGTGAGGCAGAGGGGACTTTCAGCAACAATGAACATTGTGAATGTGTAAGTTCTCAAAAACACTGAATGATGATCATTACATGTATATTCCAGATAATAACTTTCACGTTCCTGCCTTGTATCTTCATTTATTTTTTTCTCCAGTACTGGGGATTGAACTCAGGATCTTACACTTGCAAGTCAGGCACAGTGCCATTAAGCTAAATCACCAGCCCACATAGCTTGATATTTTAATAATCTCAAAAACAGATCTCAGTGACTTCTGACATCCATATTTAAGTTCACTGTCTGAATGAGTGGCTCTCAAAGTGCAACATCTGAGTAGCACCATCTGCTTCCCCGAGGAACCCGTGAGACTGGCACGTTTGGAGGTCTCACCTACTTCTCTGGAATCATAAAAAGAGATGGAGCTTAGCAATCTGTGTTCTCACAGGCCCCTCACAGGATTCTTACAGGATGTGTGGGCAGTTGAGAGGAGACAGAAAGATGAACCAGTGCCAAAACCAGTGCAGAAAGTGAGAACAACTTTGCTGAAAGCCGCTGGGGGTGCTGGTGCTCCTAAATCAGAAGTAGTAGTGCCTCACCACCCTCCTAAGGCCAAGGCTCTTAGAAAGACAGTCAGGGACTCCCCCAAGCCAGCTCTGTGCTGCATGTCTAAGCCTAGCAGCGAGGATATTAAAACTCTCAGGTTAATACAACTTGTCAGCACAGAAACAAAGCCTATTTGAGATCTTTTGAATGGCGTCCTGAGCCATACACCTCTCTATACAAATTGCAGGGCTCCTGTTAAGTCTTGAGTGTGGGGTCCTTACCACTGTTCTTCTGTGGGCAGCCTTCCTGTTCTGACTCCTTTCTCCTTGGAAGAACCCCTCCTCTCTCCTTTGTGCCTTAGTAGTTTACATCGTGATTAGAGAACATACCATGAATATTACATAATTGGCATTATAAGTATTAATTATAATGTGTCATTCTACCTTACATCATTTTAAGCCTTCTGCTTTTGGTACTCACTGGGATGGAGGTAGATGAACTCTAATTGTAGAGACAAATGTTTAAGGAGACTCTACCAGACTTGAGCTTTTGCTTTCTAAATCAGACAAGAATCTGGCTTCGCCCAGATTGGTCAAAGTGGGGAAAAGGCCTCCTAGAGATTTTTATGTAGTTCTGTATCCTGAGGACTTTTCTGAGATTCATTTGAATCAAAACTATTCAAACTAGTCATGATAGTGTGACTTCTTTTCTTAACTGTAATAAAAACATGGGATATATTCTCTGTAAAATGTTAACACAAATTTACAAGGAAATGTAGAGAGATCTCCAAGTTCTTCTTACTTGAGATTTTCACATGGATTCAGGTTTAAATGTAAAGATTAAGAGCATTCAAGCTTCCTGTTACAAATCTTCCCTCCTCTACTAACATGGCAAGAGGATGAGGGCAGTGAGGCTGACCAACAAGGTCCTTAGCAGTTGTCTCAGACAAGCCAGACACAGGCGGCAGCTCACTGCAGGAAAATGCTCAAGTTCCTTTTCTATAATGGAAGTCACCAGGCCGAGGGCTTGAGGTTGCCTTGTGAAGTTTAGCAAAAATGAACAGAAAGGCAAAACGTTCATTAAACTATTTTCCCTCAACTTAACATTAGGCATGAGATGCAATGTTGATTTACAAGGGCGGGAGAGGAGATCAGTACAAAAGATAAATAAGACCTAAATATTCAATTATTTTCTTTAACACTGAGAATGGAAAACATCATGGCTGAATATCTTTGAGAAGTAAATTCATTACTTTCTCTTTTTCTCTCTCTCTCTCTCTGAATAGTTTTGCAGCTACAAATCCATCTTTCCAGGGCCATAAAATGATCAAGTGCAACTTAGACACTACAAACATGTCCACAGATGGACTGCATTTAGTTATAAACAATTCTCAATTGAATGCTTCCCACAAATTTGTTATATACATATTTTGCTGATTTGAGGATGGTCGATTTTAAGATCTGTCATCATTATGTATTTGTGCATGTGTATCATCTGGGGAAGGAGCAGAATCAACAATTTTTCATCCAGAGAAAAATATTCTAATCACCCCCTTAAACTGTCACTTGGAGAGTTTCTCTTCAATAGCATTTAGTTTTTAACAACATTTGAGGAAGCTACAAAAAAATCCCAAAAGTAGTAATGGAAGTGATCTACTACCAACCTAATATATGTTGGGGAAATTTTGCCAGATTTTTGCAAAATAAAGTCTTACGCAGCAACACAACTATGAAAATGTCTGAGGAAACATAAAGTACATTCCAAATGTATATCTCTGTACAGTAACAAACATTAATGTACAAGATTTAATTGAAATCTCCTGAGACATCACAGGAGATGAAAATTAATACATATTCTCTAAGATGATAGGTTCCAAAGTAGAGGAAGAAAGACGATCTGTAGAGTGTGGAAAGAAATCATTGCACTTCTCTGTGTATTTACTTTATTTATTTATTTATTTTTTGAGACAGGGTCTCGCTTTGTAGTTCAGGCTGGCCCTCAGCTCACTATGTAGTACTTAAACTGCACAATCATTTTTCCTTGGCAATCCTTCCTTTCAAATCGTATTCTCTATATTTTAAAATGTTCTAGAGACTTAATTCTCAGAATAATCTTGTTTTACTGGATGCAAACTCCCTCAGCATTCTTTCAATGTCTCTCAAAAGGATGCTATATTCCTTTGGCTTCCTTAAAAATCTTTCCATCTTTGCTTCAAATTCCTCTTTACTTTTAGCTGAGACTCCCTCTCCGAGGCTCAAACCCTCCGGGTCCTGCTTTCCACACATCACTTGTACTCTTCTATCCTCTGTGCTCTTGCTGCCTAGAAGATCTCCTCTTTTATCTCCCCTCTCTGAGACTCCAGTGGAGTTCAGCTCAATACCTCCTGACCGGCCCTCGAGTCCACATGCTCTGTGCTGCTCTGATTTCTGCACATATCTCTTTCCCACCGTGTGACTGTCCCTTGAATACAAGTGTTACTTACTCATGTTTTCTATTCCTCAGTATCTTAATGTGTTGAATGTGGTCTTTTAAAGTGAGTACACTATAATAATCTTATACAAATAAATGAATAATGGAGACAGTGGAGCTCAAAGTCTTTTCAATAAATGCCTTTTGATTACATGTAGTCCCTGGAAGTCAAATGAAATTTCTGACTTTGACTGGGGAGGAGAATAACCTGTATTTTCACCTTTTTCTGACTTATCCACAATTGTTTAAGCTTTTAACCAAGTAGGCACTAGGTGAGATAAGGAAGAAGGCAAAGAATTATAAAGCAAAGAAAATGTAATTTACAAAGTTCCTTTGGAGAGAACATTCCACTGATTCGGACAAAACGTGATAAGCAACTTGGGGATCAGCCTGAGTGGAGGTGGTTATGAGGTTTGTATATGACACTCTAAGAGAGTGGAAAGTAGTCTCTGAACTGCCTTTGAGGTGGTGCATTGCATTACAAAGGGTCTCCTGTTCCCTAGTGTTATGCCCTTTGGGCCACAGCTTGGGGGTGAAAGTCAGGGAAGTGGGCAGGAGCTGACTAGGAGCATGTCTTCCTTTAAGGTGGCAGTTGGAGCCCCAAGGAGATCTCAGAAGGAGGAATGGGAAGGCTGTCCCATGCACAGAACATGGGTACTTCATCTGCTCTGAGATGTGCAATGTACCCCTTCTCAAGTTCCCCAAAAGGAACTTTGGCAATATTTACTTCTTTCTGGTGAACCCAGTGGAAGGCTGGGCCTTCCATCCAAACAGACAAGGGAAAAGAGAATGGAAACAAGAAACAACTATACTCTGGGTAAGTCCACAAAGGGTACAAGGAGTCCCTGAAAAAATCAAGCATCTCCTCTCCAATGCAATGAGCCCCACGAGCCAGCAGGCTGAAAGGCTGCACAGACTGTATCACAGGTCCATGAAGGGAAGGGTCTGAGGCCCAGAGAGGGAGTTTGTTGCCAAAAATGGTAACCTGCACAAACAAACGAGAGCAATTCTAATCCTGTGTCTGCCCAATCTATTGATCATATGGATGGGATGTGCAGAGAGCTTGGAGAATGAAATTTTTTTTTTTTTTTTGGTACCAGGAATCAAACTGAGGGCCTTGCACTTGCCAGGTAGGTGCTGTGCCACTGAGCTACACTCCAGCACAGAGAATGGAGATTCTTGAAAGGGGATTCATGCAAATATAAACTTCTCTAGGAAAATCCAGAAGCCCCTTCTGGTCTGGGTGTCAATGACAAGCACAGAACTTGCCTCAAAGCCTCGGTATTAGCACCTATTTTACACCATTTGTACCACAGAACAAAGAGCCCAGGGCTGACCACTGAGTCAGTATCCACATTCTGGACAGCTGGGAAGTGGCCCTAACTCAGACAGGGCCTCACTGGGTTCAGCAAATAGAAGTAATGACTTTTCACACTCCATTTTCAGCATCTTCAAAACATGACTACTCTTCAGCGTATTTCAGTGTCCTTTCCTTGTCTGCTAGGTGGAAGGTAAATCTGATAGAATATATGAAAGCCCTGAAATCCTGAGCAGACAGACACTTTTCAAGTCCAAGAGAGTTACTGATAAAATAGTTTTCTTCTCCTCTAACCCCACTGTGAAACAAGTAGGAGTAGGGGGACTATTCTACTTGACAACTGAGTGGGACTGTGAGAATGACAGCTGGAGTGTTTCTCCTTTAAGTAAGTCATGCAGACACTGAGTGGCAAGTGTGGAAGCAAACGCTCTTAGCTACTGCTGGACAGTGGACTGGCGGAGTGCTCTGGCTTAACACAGACAGACTTTGGCCCCGATTTTCCCAGTCACTGCTCAGCTGTGTTCAGTCACTAGATTCTTTCAGGCCTCAACCTTAGCTTTCTTGGGTTTAGAATGGACTCAAAATAATCTGAAGTTGAACCCAAAAGATAAATAATTAAAGAGAGAAAGAAAACCAGGAGTGTGTGGATGCTCAGGAACGGACATGCCGAGCCTGCGGTCTCACACCACACACTGGGGCAGAGGCAGATTCCGGGGGAAAAGGGGAGTTCAAACAGTCACGTGCCACCCGTTAAAATGTTTTATTCTAACAGAAGTCACGCTCCCAAAACTCTGCCCCAAGGAAGACAGAGGGAAATATAATGTTGCAGGAGAAAGAGAGCTACTTGGGCAAGACAGAAATTCAAGGCACAACCACAAGACAAAGGCTACTCTTGTCCTGTGCTTGTGACTCAATCTCATTTCCTCTTGGTTGTTTCTCACACATGCGGCAGTGACTTCAGGAAGATAAGCACAGCTGTCGCAGTACAGGCAATATAAAAGATAAGTTGGTTTGTGTGAAAATTGACAGAGGGAAAAACAATGTTTTTTCTCAGTTTTTCAGTGGAAGACAAACTTTGTAAGAAAGATGAGAGGGATGCTTAAGTAAAAAAGAAAAATCTTAGAATAAAGTGCCATTCTTCAAGTCCTAATGTAATTTTTTTCATTTGCTATTTATGTTTATAAATAGTACCCACCTGAATATTTGACTCTGCAAGGGCCACTGCATGTGCAACATTCCATTTATCTCAGCCATGCTAATACACATGCAGGGAGATCTATCAAGCTCCTAATAGGCACAGCCTGAATGCCAACATGCTACTCTTCCTGGGCATTTATATTCTATCAAGTTGGGAGTATTTCTAAAAGACATATGTGTATATGGTTTATCTAATAGACCAGAATGGCTCTTATTTTTACTCTGCCAAATAAAGAGAAATTTTCCTGACTATAAATGTGATTACTGTAACTCCCATACTGCAAATTTCCTGGGCATTTCTTCTTCATGATTCCTGGCAGGCCTCTCCACCATCAAATTCTCTGAATTTGTTAAAGTCTTAAGAATAGCCCAACTTTAAAAAGTAACTGTGATTTGGGCAAAATTCAAAATAGCAAGTTAAAACACACTTGGAAAAATAAGAGCACATTTTGGAAAAAAAATGCAAGGATTTGGTATGTGTAAGGCAGTAGTAAACTATGTCCTCAACTTCTAAAGAGTGCAGACAATGGTGATATTAAAACGAGTTAAGAAAGGAAATCAGTATGGCTCCATGAACTTAGATATGACAGGGCCATTTGGGAGCAGGATCCATTTGCAAGTGTGGCTTTGGGTAAGTCACTTATAACTTCATAACTTACAAAATATAAATTTTCCCTATTTGTGAAAATGTCTAGGAAAAATACTGATGAAGAAAGTGCTTAACAGAGAACAGAGGGGCTTCAGTGATAAGGAACGCTTGGTACAACCATCAGGTTACTTAAAAACACCCCACCGTTCTGTGGAGGATGGAGCTCTCAAGGTTCCTTGGGCACTGCGTCAACTCAGGAGACCTGGGCAAAGTTTCTCAGCACAAATTGGAGTTGAAAACTCACATAAAAATATGAATATCTCTAAGCACATGAATAGTCACAGCAGCTTTTTTTTTTTTCCTGACAAGGTCTTGTTAAGGCAGTGAGTTGTCCAGTTGAGCTTGAACTTGAATTTGCAATCATCCTGCCTCAACCTCTCAGAATGTTGGGATTAGTACTAACATACCCAGCCATAATTTATTCTTAGTTGCTCAAACTAGGAAGCAGCCAACCTTTCCTTTGATGGAAAAGTGGATAAATAAATTATATTAGGCCCATACAATAGAATATCACTCAGTAATAGAAAGAAGTGAGCTATTAAGCCACAAAAGAAGACTTAAAGGAAAACTAAATGCATACCACTAAACTAAAGAAAGCAATCTGAAAAATCTAGAGACTATATGATTCCAACTACCTGGCATTTTGAAAGAAGGAAAAGCAAAGACACAGAAACAAGGTCAGTGGTTTAGAGCACAAGGGATTTTTCAGGCAGTAAAACCATTCCATAGGATATAGTACTAGTAGATACAGGACGTTATGTATTTGGCAAGATCCACAAAACTGTATACAAAGAATGAAGCCTCACACAGCATAAACTATAAGGCTTATTTAATAATAATGTATCATTATTTGCTCATCCGTTGCAATAAGTATACACAGCAAGAGGTTAATAATAGGGGATATGGGGCAGGGGAGTAGATATGGAAACTTTACTTCCCACTTGCTTTTCTGTAAACCTAAACTGTTCTAAACAATAAAGTGTATTAATTTAAAATGTTTCCAGTAGACATTAAATACACATGCATATGCGTATGTATATTTGTCTTTCTATACATTCCTATTTCCTGGGGTTCTAAAATGTCCCACCTGGTTGGCTGAGCATGGTGGGTGAAATCCTTGCAAAACTCAGTAACTACTCTGTGCTCCTTGATCCTCTTTTGGATGCACAAGGTCCCTGAACACCTGGGTGTTATGTCTCCAACCACCTCACTGCTCTGTGTATGGTATTCAGGTGTCAGCTGTCACTACTTCCGGCCTACAGGTAGGATGCCAGGGCCCAGGAAGAAGAGGTAGCTTAACCAAGGTCACAGAGTGTGTCAGGATCAGAGCTCTAATTAGATACGGACCCCTCCTGTGCCAGGAGGAAACAGCCCCATAAAGAAGCCAGCCTGTCCCTGGCCCAGGGGAGACAGTGGAATGAAAGCTAAATGCTCCCTGCTGTGATCTCAGAACCCACCTGAGGCCTGAGTCACAGCCTGTGTGAGACACGGCTGCAGGTGTGCACTGGGAACCCCGTGCTGAGTAGTCTGCAGCCAGAGGCTTCACACTCGGAGAGTAGAGGGTGTGCTGCTTCCCATCCACCTGAGACCCCATCAGTCACCTAATCAAAGCTTGGTGAGGCCTCATCCCAATGCCCCTGAGGCTGTTCTCTGCCAACACACCAGCACCACCACCCAGGGGCATCTTCCTGTCATCTTCTCAGATGGCTCAGGGAGTCCCGGGCACTGCCCTGCTCTCTCCTTTGTCCTTCGATGACACTGTTCCTCCAATGTGGACTTGTCTTTTGTTCTTGAGATTCAACTCATGCTTTAAAGAACAACTCACTCAGGGCTGGGAATTTAGCTCAAGTGGTACTGTGCCTACCTTGTAAGCAGTAGGGCCTGAGTTTGATCCCCAGGACCACAAAAATAAATAAATTAAAAAAATAAAAAAACAAACAAAAGTAAGAATAGCTCAACCAGACCTCCCCTCCAAGAACTATCAATGGATTTTTCAAATTAAACAGATCTCTTCTGGCCCTCTCGGACCTCAAGGTTTGGAAGCTAGCTTAACAAAGCCAAAGCAGTTTGCCCTTGAAGAAAGCCTAGAGGGGCAGGGAGCTTATTTTCCCATAGCTCTGGAATACAGGACTTTAAATGTACTGCCCACATCGGAGTTGCCAGGGATCTCTGGGCTCCAGACTCCTCCTCTCTCTCCACCAGCAGCTTTCCCACCTCAATAGCCTGAAGCACACAGATGGGTGGGTGGGGGGCTGATGGGTGGTCAGATGGACCAGCACGGTGATGGTAAAGCACAGGGTAGGGGTTTGCACTTAAATTTACATTTTATATCTCTCAGATTTGCAGCAAACTATATTTACTGAGCAAGCAGGAAAAAAAAAATGTGAGTTCCTAAATGTTTTTAATGCCAAGGATCACATTCAGCAAAACCAACTATCCAGGTTAGGTCTGGTTCCCTCCATCTGAAAGAGGGAAATTCCAACAGTCATGGAATTCAGCCTCTGGGTCCTCTTCTGATTGCGGGCACAGTTACCCGTGTGTTCTCAGAAGGCCCCATCTTTTGCCAAATCAAACCAGTTATGAGAGGGCCTCCATTCTGACTCAAAGGCTTCTGGGACACGCAGCAAACCAACCCAGGGTTCTAGCTTTATAAACATAACTTATGGAGAGTTAAAAGAATGTGGTAGATGGAGAAGTCCCTGGAAGGAAATGAGCTTGGGTTTGTTCTTGGTGAATTCAGGCTATTACTGAGTTTTGTGGGACCCTAAGGGTAGAGGTGACTCAAGCTCAGCCCGGTGGAGCTATGGGCCCCACACTGAACTAGGGAGTAAGCTGTGGAAATACCTGTACCAACCTGGGTCCCCTTGATGCTGCTGGGTGCAGCTTTCCTTCTCTTTCCTTGGTGAAGCAGAAGAAATTTGGGATCAGAGTCTGGGTGTGAATTGTAGGATCCAGACCTTGTGATGGGAGCATCAGCAAAACGTGAGGTATTAAGCTTGATTCTGGGATATAAAGGAAGAGTGAACTCAGGAACCTGATGCCTAGGGAAGCAGCAGGTAGTAAAGGAGAAGGCCCAGAAACACAACAAACGCAAAGGGTGCTAAGAGGAAATGGAGCTGAAAGAACACAAACAGAGTATGTGCAAAGAATAGAAGCCACAGGCTGGAGGTTTAGCTCAGTGGTTCTGGTGCCTGCCTAGCAAGTGCAAGGTCCCGAGTTCAATCCCCAGTAACCACATACCACACTGCTCGGGATGATGACTCCTACCTGTAATCCCAGCACTTGGGAGGCAGAAGCAGGAGGATTGCTCAGTTCCAGACTTGCCTGGGCTACACAGTAAGCTCAGGGCCAGCCTGAACTATAAAGAGAGACCCTGTCTCAAAAAAGAAATAAGTCACATTGGTTGCTCTGGAATCTAAGAGGGTAGAAGATCAAGTGAAAGAGAAGGTCTCCTGGCCAGAAGACATGAACACTGGGCTGGACGGGAGGAGTATAGTGAAAGAACTCAGAGCTCACTGTGGTGTACTAGACCAAAGGAGCATAACTTCAAAGGCCAGGACTTCAGGACTTTGAGCTCTTCTTTCTTATTGTTATTCTCGTGATTATCCAGATCATAGCTTGAAATATCACATGTGCCTTATGATTCCAAAGATACGTTTCTAGATCAGACCTCTCCCTTGAAATTTAACTCCATCCCCCACTGGATGTGCTATCAAGAACACAATCAACAACAAATGTTGGTGAGGCTGTGGGGAGACAAGAACCCTTCTCCACTCTAGGGCACAATGGAGACTGGAACAACCGCTGTGGAGACTAGTGTGGAGATTCCTCAAAAACTAGGATTACACGGCCGGAGGATTAGCTCAGTGGTTCTGGCGCCTGCCTCGCAAGCACAAGGTACTGAGTTCGATCCCCGGTAACCACATATAATGCTGGGCATGGAGACATGCCCACCAACAATCAACACCGCATACCACAATGCCAGATGTGGTGGCTCACGCCTGTCATCCCAGCACTGGGGAGGCAGAAACAGGAGGATTGCTGAGTTGAGCTCAGGGCCAGCCTGAACTACATAGCAAGACCCTGTCTCAAAAAGCCAAAAAAAAAAAAAAAAAAACTAGGATTACAGGTATCCTTTGACCCTGCTACTTCCCTGCTGGATAACGTCCCCAAAGAATTGAAAACTTTATACCACAGCGACATATGTGAAACCATGTTTACAGCAGCTCAGATTGTAATAGCTAAATCATGGAAATATCCCAAATGGCCACAACTTGAGACTGGATAAAGAAGTGTTTTCTAAGAAAATAAGGGAGTATTACTCAGCCATAAAGAAAGATAATCTGGAGATATTTATACTTAAGAGGATGCAACTGGAGGACATACTCTTAAGTGAAATAAATAACACATAGATGTGTAAATACCATGTCATTTCTCTAGTGTGAGAAACTGAAGGTATAAGTGACGTGCAGACTGTATGTTAGGTATTGCAAAATAAGAAAATGTTCAATGGGAAAAAGGAAAGGGGGTCAGGGGATGGAAAAGTAAAGAGGGGGGAAAACTGATGGCAAACAAAACAAAACAAAACAAAACAAAACAAAAACGGAAGTAAAGCTTATGTACACAGGTGGTTAGGGGATGAAGGGAGGGCAGGGAATGGGAAAAAATGAGAAACAAGATACATCACGTGCAGCTACCAATTCTCAATGTTGAATGTTACTGTGATGTGTACTAAAAGGTACCAATAAACACAATAAAGGGGAAAAATTTAAAAAACACTCTGTGGTATCTGAGAAAGAAAAGTCAGATATAGTCCCATGTAAAGACACAGGGTTTAAGGCCTAGTACTATAAAACTAAAACCTAAGTCAGTAATTAGATCATAGACTGGAGAAAAAGCTATATAGATGAACTCTTAGATGAAAATAAGTAAATAGCTGTCTATGTATTAATGAAGAAATATGGCCATACAGTCTTCCTATCAGAGGAGGGACTCCAGTTATGACACCCCAAGACATGACCTCACTTCCTTGGCAACCTCTCCAAACAGAACCCGGAACTCTGGCTAGCAAACATCACAATGTAGTGCCAGTATTTCCCGAGGGCACTTGGCTGGAGGGACGGTCAGCAGCGAACATGGGGAACTGCTTCTCTACTCTGCGAGGCCACAGCCCCAGGAGCCCAGGCAGAGAGAGTACCTCTCCGACACTGAGAAGGAGACGGACTCCATCCATAGGCCACAGCGACATGACTGTCAAGGTCGCCCAGAGAAGGTCTCCCCTTCAGTGAACAGTGGTGACCTAACAAAATCAGAGGACCAACCTGGAAGTAGCCCAGCTGGAGAGGGTATCTGTGGGATATTGAGAAGGCAGCAGATTCTGTCCATCTGCTGCAGCCACATGATTGTCAAGGTCGCCCCAGAGATCTCCTGTTCAGTAACTAGCAGAGACCTATCAAAATCAGAGGACCCATGTGAGGTCTCCATGGGCCCAAATACCAACAGCACCGAACCTGGAAAGAGCCCAGGACCTGTATCACCTTGTGCACCAGAACATCCTCTGGTGCTGTGTCCAGCAGATCGATCTATCCTCCGCAAGGGCGCAGGCCTCTGGAGAAAGCTATACTGTCACAGCAGCCACACATTTTAAGCCAAAGGCTGCAGCAGGTGAACGCACTATGACATCTGCACAGATCATGTCAGGGGCTTTGGACGCCAAGTGTACAAGTGCACCATGTGCAGACTCTTGGTACATAAGAAGTGCTGCACACTTGTCACTGCTGAGTGTGGGCAGCATGCTTTTCCACCTGAGCCATGATGCCCAGGAACTCATCACCTGTGGCTTCATACCCTGCACAGAATTTACAACAAGGTGATGAAGACAGTGAGGCAGATACCACCAGGGCAGGTGGAAAAACATCCTCCAGCTTAGGTCTTAAGGAGTTCAGTTTGCTCTGCATGATTGGGAGTGGGAGTTATGCCAAAGCCTTTTTGGTCCAACAAAAACAATCAGATCATGTTTTTGCAACGAAAGTAGTGAAGAAAGAGGGTGTTGACCCAAATCGGGTGCAGAAGGAGAGACGGGTTTTGCAGCACACATCCAGCCACCCTCCTCTTGCTGGCCTGCACGCCTGCTTCCAGACTGACACTCGGCTCTTCCTCATTCTGGACTATGTCAGTGGTGGGGATCTTCTGTTTCACATGCAGCGGTGTAGACAACTTCCTGAATGGCATGCCAGCTTTTACTCTGCAGGAATCAGCTTAGCACTCAACTACCTTCATCAGAGAGGGATAGTGTACAGAAACCTCAAGCTGGAGAACCTGTTACTGGACGTGGATGGGCACATTAAACTCAAGGACTTCTGCATAGCCAAGGAAAGCTTCCAGCCAGGAGATACCATCACCACTTTCTGAGGCACCGTGAGCTACCTGGCTCCCAAGATTATAAGAGAAGATTATGGCTTTGGTGTGGACTGCTGGACTCTTTGCGTGGTGATATAGGAGATGATCACTAGAGTCTCCATTTGATCCTGCTGGGTGGTTTCACGATTCTTCTAAAAACTCCATCAGTGGTATTTTGTGAATGATTTTGTAAAGAAAAATTCTCATACCTTGTTATCCTCAGAAGCTGCGAGTGTTCTGGCTAGTTTTCTGAACAGGGACTCAAAGAAACAACTGGGTTGTGATCCTCAAAGGGGATCTGCTGATGTTCAGGAGCATCAGTTCTTTCAAAATGTTGACTGGGCCCTGCTGGAGCAGAAGCAGGTAAAACCTCCCTTTCTACCATGTGTGTCTGGGGAACTTGGTTTGGTCTGGACAACTTTGACCCTCAGTTTACTAATGAACTCATCCAGCTCACCCCAGACAATAACAACTCTGTGAGGAAGATCAGGGAACGTGAATTCTCAGGCTTTGACTACATCGATCCTCTCTCCGTGTATGGGGAAGAATGAGCCCGATCCTCACTTTCAAGTATGCGTTCTGCTCATGTTGCCATTTAATACTTGACAAAACTTGTTCACAACCTGGACAGCAATAGCCATTTCATAATTGTCTGGAGGCTAATTTTCTTATTTTGAAGTTTTATTTAGATGTAATACCTGATTCTTAGAGTCTACAATAGAGAATAGTGAGCTGTTTTTGTAGAAAACATTCTTTTAGTTTTGTGTGTGATTTGACTGAAATAACAAAGAGGTACCCACTTTCTAAACACACCTGTGAACATATTCTTCCATTAATAAGTGGTTTTTTAATAAAATGGAGTATTATCCTGCCATAAAGAATGACAAGATTGATTCATTTATGTGCAAATGGATACACCTGGAGGACACACTAATAATTGAAATAAATAGATCACAGATAGGCAAATACCAGAACTTCTCTTTGATATGAGCACTTGTAGATGCAAATGAGCTCTACAAAGTATGACAATTTTTGTAGAATGGGAAATTTCCAAAAGAAATTTGGTGTGGGAATGTAATGAGGGGAAGGAATAAATATGATTCTGAAAGAAAATAAAAAAGCATGTATATAGGGGGTGGGGAGGTGTGGGTGGGTAAGGATATGGGTAAAAATGAGAATTAACTTGTGTCATATATTGGTACAAATTCCCCAATATTATGTGTGATTGTGAGATGTATAGAAATTGTACCAATAAAGAATTCAATTTAAAAAACATAAGTGGAAGGCAGAGACAGGAGGATTGCTGAGTTCGTGGTGGCTTGCCTGGGCACCATAGTGAGCTCAGGGCCAGCCTGAACTACAAAGTGAGACCTTGTCTCAAAAGCAAAAAAAAAAAAACAAAAAAAAAAACATAAGTGGAGACAGTATTTTTCTTGGCGTTCGCTCTCATTTAAGGAGAACAGCTTAACTATGCCTCTTTCCCATCACTGTATTCCCTGCTTTTTTAGACCGTAGTTCATGTAGTCTTTAGATAAATTTAAAAGAAAAACTAAGAATTTTTTATCAATCTACAGAAAACACATGTTATAGTTCTATCTCCTTATTAAGTCTTTTTTTTAGGAGGATAACAGGTGAAATAGAGTGTAGAATTCATTTCATGGGCAGATCTCTTCAGACTATTTTTATGATAGTGTTTAACAGTTTAAGTAATTGTCTTATACAGCATTCTTCTGTTTATTTTAACATCATTTTATGCAATGGAGGGGAAAGTATGTTACAGTGGCCCAACATGAGGAAAACTTAACATTAAGGAAGCTGTGTAGATTTAAATTTAGAATGATTTAAAATTTTAGGCATTTAATTATCTCTTTTGCAAACTCCATTACATTAAAAATGTAACTTTTCCCAAGGTGTCATCATATATTACATTCTCTTCAAATAACAAAGTTTGAAAATAGTGAAAACCTCAATAGAAAATGTTTACATTATTCACGTTTATTGGAGGCACATATGTATTTAATGCCCAAAACTTGTTTTCAAACAAAAAGCTGTAATCATATCATAAAGTCATATTGTTACATATCAGTAATATATATATAATCATCATCTTTCCTTTAAGTGTTCTTTTTTCCCATAGGGCATTTCAGTGTGTAGAATAAACACACAGTGAGTTACTTGTAATGTACATTACTGGACCCACATTACAATTCTTTTGGGTTTTTAATCTTATTTTGAGAAAGAGCAGATACTGTCTTCATGGCAAAATAGTTTAAGATAGTACAGCAGCCATCATGAACATTTTTGGACAGATTTTTAATGGATGGCTTTTACATTCCCTGTTCTCTCTACCAAAATCTTACCAGTTTTCTGCCAACAAATGATGAACATTTTTCTTTTATGAGGCTTTCACCTTTATTCAGGATGGTCTTTTGATTTAAATTTTTAAGTAAGGCAATTAACTGTGCATGTTTCATGCAGAATTGCATTATTAATATATTTTGAACTGCATCCTGGTTTTTTTTGTAGTCTTCAAGCATCAAGCCAGTTATTTTCATATTATATGAAATTTCTCCCAGGATACTCACCATAGGAATAAAGCAGCTTACAGTCAGAATGGTTGGGATTCTGATGCCCCAGAAAATAGTGTGTTTTGCAAAAGCCTGTGGGAAGACCCTTTACACATATGCAGCTTGGATTAAATATCAAGTGCTGTAAGTGTTCTATGCTGGTACATTTACTTGATAAATAATTTGTTTTGGTCTGTGTCATGTACAATACTGTTTAGAGAATCTGTATTTGTGTACTTTTTATGTAAAAAAATCCTAAAAGAAAATACCCATTCGACCCAAGCTTGGTTGCTTCCCACAATACAGGCATTTCTCTGCCCAGCCACCACTCACCATCCTTGGAATGACTGGCTCTAGGACTCCCAATAACAGCAAAATCCACAGGCTCCCTGGTTCCTTTGATAAATGGTGCAGTACTGACACACAGCCTCCACCTAACTCCCCACATGTGAAGTCATCTCTACATGACGTTAATACCTAATATAAAGTAAATTCTATGTCAACGGTTCTTACATTGCACTATTTAGGGAATCATACCAGAGAGCACTGGCTCACTTAATCATCCTGGAAACCAAGAAGGCCACGCTCCGCAAGAATATGGACTTGCATGTGTCACACTGCTGAGCAGCCTCTACTGGGGACCACTGCTGCCAGACACTGCGGCCAGGTGGGGCTGACGAGGGCCCGGGCAGCTGACGTGCTCAGGAGCAGCCTGGCCATAAGCACAAGGACTGAAAACAATGTGACATGACACAGCTGGGAAGGGAGGACCTTGGGTGACTGATAGAGAACAGGGGAGGCACCACTGCTGCCCTAGGCTGAGGTCCCGGTGATGGGAGGCCAGCATCTTGTAAAAATCACTGCTTAACAGGAACAGAAAAATCTCAGGAGAAAGAATATGAGAAAAAAATAACACCTGTGCTAGTTTATTTCCCTGTACTACCTTGTTGATATGTCAAATGCAAAAGATTTTAATGTCATATTTCTATGAAAAGGAAGTATGACACCCTGTTAGCCTTAACCATGAGTTTCCCAGGCTGGAGTTTGGTATCACACTGAAATGTAACTTAAAAATTTAATTTTCCACATTCTCGTCCAGGCTAAGTGAAAATGGCCAGCATAGTGCGGTGTGACTGACTCACGTGTCAATTGAGAGCTTTGGAGAGGCTGCTTCCAGATGACAGCCAACGTCCACTGAGCAGTGTTGTGTGCACTGGCTGCAGTCTGGGGCAAGCACACATTTTACTGACACAGACGGCTGGCCAGCAGGTGATGCTGAGCCATAGTGAAGCCCCGAGATAAGCCAGGCTGCTCCTCCTCCAGCTTCCTGCCTCCTAACTGAACCGGCTACCAGGTGCATCTCTCCACCTGCACGAGGACCCGGCTGTGGAAGGTGCACTAGTGGGACTCAAGGGAGACAATGAGAACTGACATCCGACCCAGGGATGCCTATGTGTGGGACGCTCAGGATCAGTAAGATAAGATGGGGACAACACGAACAGGACAACGTTTTGCATAGGCAGAAAAGAC